>JAEMOT010002260.1:128367-142264 GCA_019297695.1 Apostasia ramifera
TTGTATATTTTTTAATAATAAAAAAATTAAAAAAGGACTCAAATGATATTTTTTGAAAACTTAGAGACCCTGATGATATAAATTTAAAAACGTAGACCTGTGTGATAATAACCCTTAAACTCAGGGACCTGAGTGAAATTTGCCCAAAATTATTTCTTGGAGCACAACCCAACCAAGATCCCGAGCAGATCCAAACAGTTTGGTTGTAAGTTGGATGTATAAGTGCATGAGCCAAATCCAATTCCACTATAATAAGTGTAAATTTGAACCGAATTGACTCATGCACAACCTTGGAATGTGCTTGAACATTTTGAAGCCATACTCGCCATTACTGGATGCTATGAGGAAATAATTTTTTTGATGTTACGTATTTAGGTTTATATATATATATATATATATATATAATCCACTAAATTATTAAATTAGGATCTGTTAACGCGTAGTTCCAGCGCTGCATCTCAGCCATATACGTGGCGCTGTGGGAGCACTAACTCCTTATTATTATTATTATTATTATTATTATTATTATTATTATTATTATTATTACTATTACTATTCTTGTAGGTTTCAAACCTCGGCCACGAGGGTTCGTCCAAACCCTGATCCTGACGATTCAGGTTTCCTCAAACATCATCCATGATAATTTAAGATCATCTCCCAGCAACATCAATGACAATGTTTTCCAGCTACACCTGTCGCTGTCGGCGTGCCATGACCGCATTGTTTCCAATATAGTATGCTTCTTTCAGTCACGCAAATCAAGGGCATGCATGCTTCAGCCATCACGGAATCCTAGAAGAATTGCCAAGACCAAGAATCCAAGCTCTTATTCTACTACTTTCGGCTCCTCCGGTGGCCGATAGTGGTGGGACCACCAGTGTAAATTCAGCAATTGAATATTTCATCCTCTTCCGAAAAACCCAAACTAAACTCCACTATCTTCTGCCTATAAATATTCTCTGGTGAGCAACGAGAAAGAGGGGATTTTTTGTTGGAATCATAGGATCCCTCTTCTATCACCTTTATACTAAGAACTTAAGATAAGAAAGCTCTCTCTCTCTTTTCTTTTTGCTCATTGTACTGGTCTTTTCGACTACTTTCTTTCTTTTTCTAGTGAAATCATCTCTCGCTGATCGCTTGGTGGACGTAGGGAATTTCCTCCCTAAGCCACCTTAAATTTTTTTGTGCTGTTCTGGATGCGTATTACTCTCATTTAGGTCTTAATCATCAGACTTAGCTTTCTGTGTACTGCTATCTTTCGAGACTCTCTCTTTCTTAGGACACCCTACTTCCCACGTTAATATTTTTTGGTGCTTTCTTCCTCCAAAGTACTCGCATTTCAGAGTTGCAGAGGATGATGGCGAACCTCACCGACTTGGTTACTGGCTTTATAGTCCAGCAGGCCGAGATTCTCAGGCAGACTCAACTGGTCTATGCAGCCGTGCTGCCGCCGAATCCTCTCCCGTCGGTTGCGGCGGCCCGTGATCCTCTCTCTCCGGTTGCGGCTGCCCGTGATCCTCTCCCGCAGGTTGCGATGGCCCGTGATTTTCTCCTGCCGGTTGCAGCGGCCCCTGTACCTCTCCCCTCGGTTGCGGCAGCTCCTATTCCCCTCCCACTGGTTGTGGCACCTTCTGTTCAATCGTCTGGTTCTTCTCAGCCGCCTAGAGACCCTCTTCCTCCTCAAGTCCACCAGAACAAAAATCCTCTCCCACCAAGTTCGCCTTCTCAACCTGCTTTCTTTCCTTCAGCTTTCCCCCCTTTCCTCAATAGGCGTAATCCCCTTTTCCTAGGTGCTCAGGCCCTCCAGTAAAGACCTGATCCCTTCTTTGGCCCGTTGGATAGTAATGCCCCTTTCTCTGACGCTATCCGGCAGGTGCCAGTCCCAGAAGACTTCAGGCCACCTCGACTTGAAGCCTAAAGGGGTACTACTGACCCCAGTTAGCACATCAGGGGTTCGAAGCTACTGTCTACTATCGCCAACCCGATGAAGCCACCAAAAGCCACCTCTTGGCCAACACTCTAAAAGGGGTGGCTTTTAGCTTGTTTGTCAAGCTGCCCAGAGGTCACATTTGTTCTTATGAGCATTTTAAGTGGGAACTCATTGCCCGCTTCATCGGCCTAACCAGGATAGTTGTCTCCGATATGGTGCTTGCCAATATCAAGCAGGGCAAGAAGGAAAGTCTGCGGGACTACACCAATCTTTTCTTCACCACAGCAGTAGAAGCAGAAGACATCAACCCTGCTGTAGCCATGCACAACTATCGGAGGGGTCTTAAGAGTGAGGACTTATCCAAGTCCCTACAACTGGCGAAGCCTCGGAGCTACTTGAAGCTGGTTTCCAGGGCCAGCCAGTTTGTGCTGCTAGAAGATGTTGAGGCCTCTCCCCCCGATATTTTCAGAGCCAAGAATGAGAAAAAGAGGAAACATCGGGGCGACGAACCATCATCCACGATGAACCGCAAGGGCAAGAACCATGGCAGGGATGATAGGAGGCCACAACAGACCCATGAGCAAAAGCACTTCTTCTCCCGACGGCTTACTGAAGTCTATGTGGCGGCCGTCAAACAGGGCTGGGTTCGCCCTGTAGGGCCCAAACCAACATCGCTGGCCGGAGTAGATCCGAAGAACTACTGTGAGTTCCATGGGAACTGCGGGCACAAACTTCACAAGTGCCATGCGTTGAGGGCCCTGCACAATAAGCTGGCAGATCAGGGCAAACTTGAGAAGTTTATGCTGATGGCACCTACATTCAATGCTGTGCAGAAAGGTAAGGCCCCAAAAAATGTGGGGGCTCTAGCTCAAGCTTTACCACCACCAGGCCTTAGCCAGCCAATGTCGTCCTACCCCTCTACTGCAAGAAGAATCAATGCCATCTTTAGCTTTGATCCTGCTATTGCTCACTGCCAAGTGATTGAAGTAGACGACATCTCCCATTAGCCCTCTTCCTCTATCCCACTCACTTTCTGTCATGAAGACCTCCCCCATCAGGGCAACCCTTACAACAACCCAATAGTGGTCACGGTCAGCATCGCCGATTTCGATGTTCAGTGAGTGCTCCTCGACTCAGGAAGTGCGACCGATATCCTGTTTGTGTCTGCCTTCCTCCAAATGGGGCTCAAGAAAATAAACCTCCTTCATGCAAGAACCACTCTGCTAGGTTTCTCCAGAGAAAGGGTTCAGCTGTTGGGATTCATCTCTCTGCCGGTCTCTTTCTGTGACTACAACAACCATGCCATGTGTATGGTGAACTTCCCTGTCATCAGAGCCAAGTCAGACTGCAATGCCATCCTTGGAAGAACAACTCTGATAGAGTTAATATAATAGGTTTATAATATCACTTTAAATAATGCAGGTAGCAGAGAGGTTGAACCAGAGCACTGAATCGGGTTTGGGCAGTGAGCAGTTTACTACTTAAGAATAGGGTTGCGGAGGGAAATGAAATGAAGAAAATTTCCAGCTCCTCTCTGCCTCCGCCTATCTTCTTCTTCCTCTCTTCCCATGCTAATCTGTTCCTCTCCTTCTCAGTTTCTTTATCATTTATATTTCAATTTAGCTTACAATCTGTTGATGATGAACTATAGATGTCAATGGAATTTGCCTTTTAAGCTTGCTGCTGTTATTTGTATGGTTGGATTCTCTTTCTGATATTGCAGGCTACCAGTGGTATCAAAGCTGCTACGATCATGGTGCCTGAAACTTGCGCACAAGAGATTAGATAGCTTGAAGAAAAGCTGAGATCCATGGTGGCAGAATCAAGAGGACAACTAGATGAAATGATCAAAACACAATAAGAAATGATCAGAAGTGTGGGTGATCGTCAAACTAAATCCTCTTGGCTCTGGCTGAAGCGATCAGATCCCTAGAGGCAAAATGCAGAGAAGAGATCAGCTCAATCAGAAGCGATCAAATAAAAGAAAGATCTCAAGCTAGATCTGGAATCTAATCTGGTATTCTCCCTACAACAAATTTGATTCTCGCTTCTCCATTCCACTCAACAACGATGCTTCATTCCGATCTTGATACGTTCTTAACCCGTCTGCCTAAGATTGAATTCCCTAAATTTTCGAGAGAGAATGTTATGGGATGGACTTTCAGATGTGAACAATTCTTTAAGTTAGGCCAAACCCCTAATGAGTGGAAGGTCAAATTGGCTTCAATCTATCTTGATGGAATCGCCCTGGAGTTGCATCAGAATTTTGCTAAGTCTCAACCGATGCCAATTGATTGGAATCTATATAAGGAGGCCATCAAGGAAAGACTTGGAGAGGCAGCTTATGATGATCCTATGTATGAGCTGAATACCTTAAGGCAAACTGGTTTGGTGCAGGAATATAACAATAAGTTTGACACAATTCTTACCCGCTTTAATTTGCCCGAATCCTACGCTATTAGTTGCAACCTTGGTGGACTAAAAGAGGACCTGCTGGGGTTGATAAGAATACTACGACCCAAGATGCTCAAAGAAGCCTTCAAGCTAGCCAAATTTATGAGGCTTCTTTAATTCAACAACAAAAGAAATATAGATATGAGATCAGACCAGTAAACAATGGTACAGGCACAACAGCTTCTGAAAACTATTTCGCTAAGCCTGCTCTTATAAATAATAAGGAATCAAGTCAGTTAACACAACCAAAGGAAGGTGGAAGGAGGATGTTATCTAACACAGTGTTCGATGATAAAAGAGCTAAAGGGTTGTGTTTTGGTGTAATGAGAAGTACACAGTAGGCCATCAATGTAAAAAGAAATAAAACTATCAAATAACCATTCAGGAAGAGGATGAGTTGGACAACACTGGAGAAGAAGTCCTTGGAGAAGATCAGCATGAAGGAGTTATAGAAGCGAAAGTTGAAACTAGAGTCTCCATCAATGCTCTCACTGGAATTCCCTCTTACAAAACTATGACAATCATGGGCAAAGTTAAAAAAAAACATTCTATATCCTAATTGACTTAGGGAGCACCCACAATTTTTTAGATCCTTCATTGCTAGCCTATACTGATTGTCAAGTTGAAGGCATTCCCATTCAGCATGTTACTGTAGCTAATGGAAGCAAAATTTTCATTTCTCAGAAAGTATCTACATTTCAATGGATGACACAAGGAGTGCAATTCAAGTCGAAGCCTTTATAATGCTGCCTGAAAGCTATCACATGGTGTTGGGAATTCAATGGTTATATGATCTAGGGGCAGTCAAATGGAATTTCAAAGAGCTTAAAATGGAATTTATAGTGAACGACAAGCAAGCTACATTACACAAAACCAGGAAACCATTCATGCAATTAGATAATTAGAAAACATTTGGAAAGACCATTCAAAATGCTTCTATGATCATAAGCATGCAGTTTTACTCATCCATAAGCAAGTCTTGTGATCATATTAATAAAGTCAAGGGCACTCTCCCAGCACTATCTGATCTGCAATATTATGAATTAAATTCCTTACTGACTGAGTATACAGAAATATTCTCTGAACCAATGGGATTACCTCCATTAAGGGATCATGATCATAGGATCATCCTACAAGAAGGCACTAACCCAATCAACGTCAGACCATATAGATACCCAGCCTTGCAGAAATCAGTTATTGAAAGATTAATAATAGAAATGAAAAATACTGGAATCATTAGAGACAGCTCTAGCCCATTTTTATCCCCTATTGTGCTTGTCAAAAAGAAGGATGACAGCTGGAGGTTTTGTGTGGAATATAGAGAACTGAATGCCAAAATGATAAATGACAAGTTTCCTATACCAGTCGTAAAAGAACTTCTGGATGAATTGTGTGGGTCAAGCTATTACTCCAAACTGGATTTGAAATCTGTGCATTGGCAAATCAGGATGACTAAAAATGATGTGGGGAAAACAGCTTTTCGTACTCATGAAGGACATTATGAATTCTTAGTAATGCCCTTTGGGCTCACTAATGCACTAGCCACTTTTCAAAAACTTATGAATTCAATCTTCAAATCATTCCTACGGAAGTTTGTGTTAGTGTTCCTTGATGACATCTTGGTGTACAACAAGCAATGGTATGAAATGGGATAAAAAAAATTCTAAATAAATTGTACTTATGGAAATAATAGCAGGTAAAAAGCGTGCACAATCAAATATTCAAAATAGAGAGAAACATGATAAAGTTACAGCGAAAATAGGTTAAATAGAGTATCAAAAAGCAGATTGGTCAATTTTACTAAATAGACCGAATGAACAAGAACAGTGCAGAAAATAAAAACAAAAAAATTGATTGATTTGGGCAAATAGACAAAAATAATAATATCAATACAAAAATAACTCTGAACAAAAAATGTGAGAGATATGATTTAGATACTATATAAATCAATTTTATTAAAGTAATTTAAAATCGGATTTAATAATTTTATGTATTGGTCAAATTTTACCGTGTTAGAGAGGAGAAAAATACACAAATAATTTATAGTGGTTTGGCTTCCCGCCTAGTCCACCCCCCATGCTCCTCAAGTGGGATTTCAATCCACTAGCAAACTGACTTTTTAACGGGAACCAAAGCCGAATAAACCCGATTACAATCACACCGGCTTTTTTTAGGAACCAAAGCCGACCAAACCTTACTATGAATTTTTGCAAGGGAAAAATTCTAACCCACCTACTTTTCGACTTAATGGGAAAAACTAAACACCTCCACAAAAGGAGAGAATAAGAGAAAGAAGTGAATTGCTAGTCAAGCTAGATAACATTACAACTTAAGCGCAAGAAGAAAAAATTACACAAGGAGTTCCATACACGTAGAGATTTGCCAAGAGAGAAAACTCGAGAAAACAAAAAACGAGTTACCAATAACTCGTTTAAAAACTGAAAGAAGCTAGATCAAAAAAATTATTTTCAAGAACTTGGAATGCTTAAGGAAGAATGTCTTCAAGTAAGAGTAAGAAAATTTCAAGAAAGTCTTAAATAATCTTTTTCCAAAACACAAGCTTGCTGATTTCAGAGAACCCAAGTGCAAAAACAGAAATAGAAAACCTAAAGTTGTTTGCCAACAAAAAGAAAAGAGCAGCATCAGGTTTTTGCTTGATTGCTAGCAAAAAGCTTAGCCAAATGATTACTTCTTCAAGAGTGTATACAAATTTTCGCTAGGGAAGAAGTTAGGGAACACTTAGAGCTTGAGAGGAGAGCTTAGAACACTTAGAAAAATTTTTACAAGTGTATGTTGTGCAGTTCTATAGTTTGGACAGCAAGAGAAATTAATTTAGATGAAGGAAAATACCTTTAATTCAAACTAATCAATAAAAGTTTGCCATGTGTCCATGTCCTACCCAAAGACCAATGAGAGAAAGGCAAGTGGAGGGCATTTTGGATATTTTTTGGGCACAAGAAACAGTGAAAAAATTTCAGATTTTCTGGAAATATGTTCCAGAAAAAATGGCAGCAAAAACAAGAAAGTTGGAGTGGGAAAAATTATTAAAAACACTAATGTGTGCTTACTTAGCATGAGGACAAATGAAGAGATACCACATAGGATTATTTTGCCCTTATAATATGTTAAAAAGGACCACCATATCTCAGCACAAGTACAAAAAATCTGAGCACAAGGATATGGATTGGAAAGTATCAACTCAATGTGTCTTCTTTTGGAAAAGGAAAAATTAGGAGAAAAATAAGGGCTTTGTGGACTTTTCATAAAAAAGAAAAAAAGATACATGACAAAGCTTTAAAAATATCAAATAATGCCTTTTAGCACAACCAAAATAATGAAATAACAGCCAAATAAAATTCTAGGCAGACTGAGCGGGTCTGTCCAGGCCCAGCAGAACCAACTGGTCGATTTGGTGAAATTGACCGGTTGTGCAGTTTTGGCTTAAAAGGTCAGATGTTTGTAAGATTTCTGGGCCACTTAAAAGATAAAATAAGATAACATTCTAGGCCTACTAAAACAAGTGAAAAAAAGGAGAAAACATTTAAGAAAAATAAGTAAAATCTCTTGGCAAACTAATGTGTTTACATTAAGTCCTATGAAGTATAAGAAAAAATAAATGGTGAGTTTCACTTTACTTGGACTTGAGAATATCCATCTTCTAACGACAATTAGCCTGTAAAAATATACTTGAAGAGGATTAGTACTAAATTTAAAGTAATTGTGATCATTAAAATCAATGGGGTTCAATAATCTCTCCTTTTTTGATGATGATAATTACTTTAGTGTGCTAAGAGAGTTTTAAGATGTATAGGTAAGTGAAAAGCTCTCCCTTAGCAAGACACAAAAATGTAATAGATAAATAAAGTAAAGCATTGTAAATTTGAAGGAATAAACTCCCCTTGAATCAATGCACATATAAAAAAAAGTCACAGGATAATATTGCAATAATAGTGTGAATAAATGAGATAATCACAATAATCATAGTGCTTTCATCTTATAATAACATAGTAATAGATTTCATAAATAATAGACATCACACTAACATTTATATAATTTCTCCCCCTTTGGCATCATAAAAAAGATGGCCAAAGTGAAAGAGAACAATCCTAAAGGAATAGAACAAAGCCTATTTTCTATTACCAAAATGTAGCTTCATAATAAGAATTTAAGCATAAATAGAAGCTTCAGATATATAAATGACCATAAGTCTAGAGTTTACATGAATCACACAACAAAAATATCACAAGTCATGAAGAATACTATTTTTCTCTTAACATTATATAAATGTAAGATAAGAATATATGGATAGCATCACCATCAAAATTGCATAAGCAAATAACTTAAATTTGATTACTTCTTGCCCTTGGGGGAAGAGGGTTTAGACTCTTTAAAATGGGATAAGATTTTAGTGCAAAAGTCAGTCATATTGTCTGAATTGTTGTTGACCACTTTTGCAATCTCAATCAAGAAGGTAGATTGGGAATTAATTTGAGCTTGTTGAGATAAAAGTTGCTGATAATTTCTTTCAGCCTTTTCTCCTAATTCACGAAATGAGTCCACAATAAAATTGGCAAATTTAGTTGTGAAGAGGGACTCAACACCTAAAGTGGATGGAGGCTGAGTGGTAGAAGGAGGTGGAGCTGATGAGGATGGCTGAGTGGATGTAGGTGGAATGGAAGATTGACCAAATGTATGAGTAGAGAAGGAAAGCTTGGGCTGGCACAATTTGAAGCTGTGCATGGAGAATTGATAGTAGGAGGCTCCAACAGGTTCAGCTGAGAAATCAAACCCAAGTCGTGCAGTAAGGTACTCATAAATTACATTCCCATAGTACAGACTCCACATAAAGACACTTCTCTGTGCAGCATTGTGGCATTTCTCCATTTCAGAGAGAATAATACCAACCATGTCTAAGGATTGCTTTTGGAGGAGGTGATATATAGCAGTCTACTGAATATCAATCCACTCGTCCTTATGGCCTCTAACCTAGATCAGGCACTCCTGAAGGATTCTCCCAAGAGTCGTAGCACGATCACTACAGGATGTCAACTTCTCTACATGCCTGGGTACATGTTTATTGGCACTAGGAGAATTATACTCTTCTTCAAAGCCTAAAATTGCTTCAACATTAGTAAATGAGCTAGTCTTGACAGCAAGGTCAGTGAGTGTGATGGGATCAGCATGAGTAGTGAAACCAAAAAATGAGATCAAATCATCCTCAGTGATGGTGACAGGAGTTCCTAGGACGATGGTCTCTAAGAGTCTTCCTTCTATGTTAACCTTAAGATTGGCATAGAAGTGTTTCAGGATACTAGGATAGGAGGGGAGCTTACAAGCTACCCATTTACCCCAACTATGATGATCGATAATATCCATCTCATCTCTATTTATAGGCCTCACATTAAGGATAGGGTGAAAGATTACCAATCCGAGAAATTTTTTAGCTTTTGCATCTCTGAACAGTGAGGCAATGCATCTGCTTTTTCTTTCCCCTTGGCCGATGATTTGGTCCTTGGTATTGCTACAGGTGAAGGAGGAGAGGCTTCTGCATCAGAGATAATCACCAAGAGAGGATCCTCTATAAGCTGAGCAAAAAAATGTTTGAAAACCTGGGATCCCTTTCTAGGTCGTAATCGATCTCAGTGGCTATACTGAGAGATGGGAGGCATGGCTACAAGCTGCGATCTTGCAGGGAGAAAAGGTTTCAACTTCTCTGTTTTGGGAAGTTGATGCTCCCTGGTTGCTGTGATTTCCTCAGGCAGCCGCCTAATGGGAAGGGCGACGGATTGGTGAGGTGAGACCGTGAGCCTGTGCACCACAGCCTTCTTCTGCCCTCTTAGCCCTGACGGTGGAGAACTAGTGGCCAAAACGGCCAGGGTTTTCAGCTGGTCCTCACTATCGCTGGAGTCAGAGGAAGAGGAGGAAGGAGAAGAAGAAGAGAACGACCCTTTGAATGACCCTTCATCTTCTAATGGAGCTTTGCCCTTCGGCTGGCTTGAGGCGGAGCTCCCTGACCATTTCTCCTCCTCGGGTTCAGAGGAAGAGGATGAAGATGGAGGAGGCACTCGCTTCTTACCACGTGCCATGGATGTAGGAGAAGGATGGTTGCGATCTAGGGTTTGGCGGAGAGAGCAGAGAGTGCGAGCGTGGAATGGGGACGACGACGCGATGTTGTGACGGGAGGAGAAAGAAGGCGCCAGTTCATTTCTAAAATGCACTGGGTAGCTGTTGGGTAAACGAGTTTCTTGTTTGACCCGATGGCCCAATAGGTTGGGTGGCTCAGGTAAGTCTGATGGCCAAGCAGCTGACAGCTCTCAACTTACCATTAATGGATTGTACAGAAAAATTGATCTATTTTGTGAAATCAACCAGATTTCACAAGGTAAAAAAAAATGATAACAGAAAGACTCAGATATGAAATTAAAATCAATGGGATGAGGTCAGACAAGAGATGAATCTGAATTAATTGATGGTGAGTTTTAAATTAATTATTAATTATATATATATAACTCAAAAATTGTGCATACATGAATATGAAATATAGCAAGTCAAAGTGACATGTAATTGACGATATTTTATGGCAAGATGTTAAAAATAAGAACCATCTAACATATCAAGTTCTCTTACAATAAAATTGAATCTTACAATATATTTGCAAGCTAAAAGTCAGTAGAAACATAATCCAATGCAATATCTCCTTTTTCTACATGATCTCTAATAAAATGATACCTAATTTCTATGTGTTTTGTTCGTGAATGCTGAATCAGATTTTTTGTTAAGCAGATAGCACTTGTGTTATCACATTTGATAGGTATATGATCAAGAGTGATGCCGTAGTTAATAAGTTGATGTTTCAACCAAATAAGTTGAGCACAACAACTACCAGCTGCTACATACTCTGCTTCTGTAGTCGATAAGGCAACTGAATTTTGCTTACGACTAGACTATGATACTAAGACATTTTCAAAAAATTGGCAAGTGCCTAAGGTACTCTTTCTATCGACTTTGCACCCTGCAAAATCGACATCAGAGTACCCTATCAAATTTGGTGAAACACTTTTGGGATACCAAAGGCCTAATGAGTGTGTGCCCACTAAATATCTAAAGATCCTCTTAATAGTAGTTAAGTAGGATTCTTTAGGAGATGATTGAAACTTAGCACACATGCAAACACTAAATACTATATCAGGTCTTCTTGTAGTTAAATAAAGTAAAGAACCAATCATACCTTGATAAAGCTTTTCATCCACACTTTTACCATTTTTATCTTTATCCAATTTGGTGGAAGGGCTCATCGGAGTACCAATTTGTTTAAGTTTGTCCATTCCATACTTCTTTAAAAGCTCTCAAGTATACTTACTTTGACGTATGAATATGTCGTCGGAAAGTTGCTTGATTTATAATCCAAGAAAGAATGTGAGTTCTCCCATCATGCTCATCTCAAATTTCCTAGACATGCACTTAGAAAATTCTTCATATAAAGTTTCATTAGTAGCATCAAAAATAATATCATCTACATAAATTTGCACTACTATGAAATTATCATCATGTCTTCGCGTGAATAAAGTTGTGTCAACTCGTCCCTTGACAAACCATTATCCACTAGAAATTTACTTAATCTCTCATACCAAGCACATGGTGCTTGTTTCAAGCCGTAAAGAGCCTTTTTGAGTTTGAAAGCATAATTCGGAAAATACAAATAGATAAAACTGGGGGGTTGCTCGACATAAACCTCTTCTTTAATAAAATCATTTAAAATTGCGCTTTTGACATCTATTTGAAATAATTTAAAACCTTTAAAACAAGCAAAAGACGTATGGCCTCTAAACGAGCAACGGGTGCAAAAGTTTCTTCAAAATCGATACCTTCAATTTGAGCAAAACCTTTTACAACTAATCGAGCTTTATTACGAACTATAACACTAGAATCATCAAGCTTATTTCGGAAAACTCATTTTGTATCAATAATAGAATGATTTTTGGGTCGTGAAACGAGTTCCCAAATATTATTTCTATTGAATTATTCTAACTCTTCTTGCATAGCTAGAATCTAAAACTCATCTTTTTCGGCTTCCTCAAATAATATAGGCTCAATTTGAGAGATAAAGGCGGAGTGAGTTACTTTATTTTGAAAAAATGCTCTAGTGCGAACACCTTGAGACGGATCACCCATAATTTATTTTGATGGATGAGATTCTTTGTACTTCCATTCTTTTGGAAGGTCAAACTGATTACCATCATCTTGATTGCTTTATATGGATGCAACTATATCATGAGATTCATCCTTTGGCTTTGCATCTCCACCTTTTAAAGAAAGCTTTTCAAACCCTACACCTGCATCATGATCATTATCTTTTCTAGAAAAGTTAGAGTTAGATTCATCAAATTTAATATGAATGGACTCCTCAATTAGTATAGTTCTCGTGTTATATACATGATAAGCTTTGCTAGTTAGAGAATACCCTAAGAAGATAGCTTCATCCGCCTTAGGGTCAAACTTACTCAAAACATCCTCACTATTATTTAATACAAAGCATTTGCAATCAAATACTCGAAAGTGAGAAATATTCGGTTTCCGACCTTTTCATAATTCATAAGGGATTTTCCTTAGTACTGAATGAACAGTAACACGATTCACAATATAGCAGGCCGTGTTTACCGCTTCAGCCCAAAAGTACTTTGGAAGTCCACACTCATGAAGCATGGACCGTGCCATCTCAATAAGAGTTCGGTTCTTCCTCTCGACAATCCCATTTTGTTGAGGTGTTCTAGGGGCTGAAAAATTATGTGAGATGCCACGTTCATCACAAAAAGATTCAAACTATTCATTCTGAAATTCGCCATCATGATCACTACGAATAAATAAAACATCAAAATCTTTCTCATTCATAATACGCTTATATAAAGATTTAAAACAATCAAATGCATCACGCTTATGAGCAGGAAATGAAGTACATGAGAATCTAGAGTAATCATCAACAATAACCAAACAATATTTCTTTCCTCCTAGGCTAAGTATCCTATTGGGACCAAATAAATCCATATGCAAAATTTCAAAGGACTTAGATGATATTATAGCATGTTTAGACTTAAAAAAATTCCTAGTTTGCTTTTCTAATTGACATACGTCACATAATCTATCTTTTTTAAATAAAATCTTGGGAAAGCTCTTAACTAGGTCTAACCTAAATATTTTTTGTAGGATATGCATACTAGCATGACCTAATCTTCTATGTCATAGCCATGAATCACAAGTATAAGATGCCAAAGATTTCACATTATTGCAATCAATAGAAGATAAATGAACTTGATATACATTATCACTTTTAAAACCAATAAATATAATAATATTATCATGCTTAATTAAACATTGAGATGCATCAAAAAAAATCTCATAATCATTATCACATAACTGAGAAATACTAAATAAATTATATGCAAGTCCATCAACCAAAAGGACCTTATCTATAGAGGTAGAGGATTTTTTACCAATTTTATCATTGCCCATAATGTG
>JAEMOT010002261.1:1389-34890 GCA_019297695.1 Apostasia ramifera
AGGACTCTTGACCCAGGTCAAATATCGGGCACGACGGTTCAACCTACCATCGTTCACGACGACCCAGGATTAAACTTCGTAACCTCGGGCACGAGGGTACGAGGTAACACCTGTCACAATCAACTTCACCTAACCCCGCCGCTCTCCGTACGGGCGCTCCTTCCGAACGGAGGTACCAGCATTTAAAGCCATCGTCCTCCTCGTACAGCTGCGGACCTCTCCGGTGACAGACAAGCGGCGCTCGGAGCTCATCCATCACCTTTTCTCCGGAGAACCAGGGTGGAGCTGCACACGCCACATAGCTATAAAAACCACTGAACAGTTCTCCAGAAAAAAGGGGGGAGAAGACAAAAAGGAGGATAGAATACGAGACGAGGAGGATTTCTCAATTGTAACAGGACCCCAACTGAGGAGCTCCTTTCTTCTCCTTCTTCCTCTTCTTCTTCCTCTTCGACTCTTCCCAGAGCATTGTATAGCCTTCAGGGCTAGACCTTTTTCCCATTAGTGAAACTTCTTCGCTGACCGACCGGTGGACGTAGGGGATTTTCTCCCTGAACCACCTTAAATCTCTGTGTGTTTTTTCTGATTGCTTCGGGCTAAGTCTTCTCCCTGAGCCTCTATTAACGGGCTCACCGCCTCCTTTGCGCGCCGCCGTCTCCCGGAACTCTCTTTCTTTGGTGTTTCTTGGGATCCCCGCATCCTACGTCAACACATGTATAGATGTATTGCTCTTGTAGTTCTGCCGCGACATTCTAGTAATCAGTATGCCATTGTTCTTCTAGCTCTTGGCACACGTATTCTTTTGTATATATATTTTTAAAGATAAATTGCTTGCATGTCTTAAGGTTTGCAATTTGTTATAATTTTATCCATGATTTTTTACTTTCATTCAGGTGATTTCGGTATTAATTTTTTTTGTTCTAACAGAAAATAAAATTATACTGTTGCTAGATCTGATATGGATTCTATTTTCTAGGTTTTGTTGGATTTTCTTGTGTTTAAGGAACACTTGTGTAATCTGTTGATATGTTGAGTTGCAGTTAGTTTGAGGGTACTGATCTTTGCGTAAATATTTTAGTTGTCGTTATCTATTGCTCTTGCTACCCAAGTACTTGGAGAAGCCGTTAGTTGCTTGTTAGCATTTGACATTTTAATTATTTAGCACTTGTTGCTATTTTATTTTTAAATCTTGTGCAATATTTTTTAAATGAAAATTAATTTGTGGTGGATAGTAGCTTCTTTTGTCTTTCATTATATCACATCGCAATTTAATTGTTAAGTTAAATACAAGACAATAATTTGTAGGAGGATTTACATCTGTCATCCTCAAAAATTTATTATTTTCAGACGGTACTACTAAAGCTCATTATTTTCATGTAGAATCTCGATCTAACTTCAAAAGTGGAGTGATGTCTGTAAATTTATCCCAAAATGAGTGGTGCTGTTTGAAAATAATAGATTTTGAGGGTGCTGTCTGAAAATAATAGATATTTAGGAGTGATAAATGTAAATTTTTTAATATGTATTGATTTATTTATGTAATCTTCTTATATGATAAAAGACAAATGAAAATATACTTTAGAAGCTTCGTTTGGTTGGAATATATATATATATATATATATATTTGTTTTGATAAAGTTGAAATATATTTTTAGATGTTTTAAGTTTTCAATATAGAAAAAGAAAATTATTTTAATATTATAATATAAAATAAAGTTATTTTATTATTAAAAATTATAATAAATATAAAATAAAATTGATTTTTTTATTTAATTATGTAAATATAAAATAAAGTTAATTTTTAAAATTTAAATTTATTTAAGATATAAAATAAAATTAACTTTTGTGTGTAAATTTATGTAGGACATAATATATGTGATTTTGATTTAGTTACTTTTTGAGAATTTTAATGATTTTTTTAAGCTCCAATCAAGTTTGATGGACCTGTAGAGTAAAATAAGTAATATCACAGGTGTGTTTACTTGATCATGTTAATTTCAATTGCATTAAAGTTAAATTTTTATTGCAACATTTATGTTGATGATTGAATAATTAATGATCTAAAATAGTATTAATTATTATTTTAAACGTTTAGTTATTATTTGAACATGTAAATATGAAAATTATTTTTTTTATTTTAAATATATATATAATTTAAATTATAATTAAATTTTAATATTAGAGTTTATATAATATATGATCTGATAGGATAAAATTAATTTGGCTAATTTTAACTTTACAATAAAAAAAATTGACATTAAAAAAAATTCATGAATATCCCACAAATAATGTAAAGAAAATAGCATAGACAGTAGAAAATAAAGAACATGTTAGTATCTTTTTGAAAATAATAATCAAAGTAATATTTAATTTCAATTATTTCACAAAGTACATTATCAAGTGTTAAATGGAATTGAAAAAGATATTCAGTTCTAGGAGAGTAAGAACAATGGTTATTAGAATAATTATTTCACTGTTGCAATGGAATGAGTTTAGGCAATAAAAAGGCTTGTTTGTTTGCCTGTTTAAAATTAATTTTAAACTAACATATCGCATCGCATAGTTAATTTATTTCACATCTTATATATATATATATATATATATATTAAAATAATAATTAATTTATATTACATCCCTCACATATCTCAATATAATAATTAATTTTATTTCACATTATTCATAATTTTTAATAAAAAATTTTTTTATTTAAATTTAATGTAAACTTAATTAAAAATTAAATTTTGTAAACAAACACAAGAGTTGGTTAATGAAAATTTACTCTAATACTAAATTACGGGGAATTGCACTAATACAATATTTTAGAAAATATTCAATAACTTTGGAAGGAGGTGAGCACAACACAATAGCTTGAAAAAAGAAAATAAAGAAATTTAAAATATTATTTGAAATATATTAAAGTGGTATTTGGTTTGGTATTATCTTGATGCTATATCATATTATGTAGTTGTCGTGATATTTAGATGTTATTATTTGATTAATAAACTCTACAATTTTTTAAAATATTATGTATATATCATCAAACTAAGCAATTATTTTATTTAAATAGCATGTATGATATCAAAATAATATTATATCAAATACCTCTTAAATAAAAATGATCCCCTAATTAAAATCAAGCTTTAATTATGGTGTATCTTCAAACCACTCAAATCTGTTCTGCATTAAATTAAAGCAAATTTAGATAAAGTTAATATAAAAATCTCCAATTAGTTTTAATCATTTTGAATTTGAACTTTTGATTCAGTGCATGTGTCATTCTTGGTCCAATACTAATTTGTATCCTCAGCAATTCTTAGGTGAAAGGAACTCAACTTTGTCAAGTCAAGTGACTCACGTGTCTTCAAGTGAATCAAATCAGTCAGTTGTAGCTTCTGAGTTCCATAAAAATGGTAAAAGCTTTCATCGAACTAAATCACTAATAATCAAATTCAAATGAAAATACTTGCTTAATAAAGATTAATTCGATCAGCTTTAAAATTCATATGAAGATAGATTTTAGCGGTGAATATTTCTGGGTAAAATTATATTCAAAGGGAATAATAGGCTAAGGCCTCATTGAGTAGGCCTCATTGAGTATTTTTATTGAGTTCTGATAACTAATAAATTTGAAATATTGAATGATTCAATTATTCTTATGATATAATGATAAGATTTAAATTTATTTATTTGACTCAAATTAATATATATGTATGTGTGCATGCATATGCTTGAAATTTTCTTGGGGCATTTACATACATACCTCTTAATTCATCTTGAATTACATATTAAATTCCTTGTTTTTTAATTTTACAAATTCACCCCCTAAATCATCCAAAAATAATATATCTAGGCATTTCTCATGATTTTTAAAAGTTTTTTTTGTTGATTATAATTATTTGGATATTTATTACTAATAATAGGTATATATAAAATATTATGAATATATATAAAATATTATGTATATATAAAATATTATTTTTAGATGATTTAGAGGGTGAAGTTGTAAAATTAAAAAATAAGAAGTTTAATATATAATTTAAGGTGAATTAAAGGATATGTATGTAAATTTCTCATGGAACATGTCTCCATTCGTTCTGAGCTATTGCCATGTTATAATCTGGTACCTGAAATTATTCAAATAAATGCTTAAATAATTTAAAATTTTAATCTCTTTTACCCTCTCCTCTCGCCGGAAGTTCGGGCCCGGCTCGCAGATCCTGGTAAGCGCTCAATCCACTGCCTCCTGATTCTTTCTCTCGGCGTGCTCGTGCATCCTCATCTTGTAGCTCTCTCTTTCTGAAAATCTAGTTGCGATTTAGGGTATTTTCAGGGTTTCGGCGATTGATTTGGTGGAGGAAAATGGATGGGCATTTGAGCGTCCATTTTGTTGGGATTTGGTTCTGGTTATTGGCTTTCAGCAGTTTTTTTCCTCATCCATTTGAATTTTAAATGGTTGGGAAGGATTGGTGAATATCGGTCTACATTTCCTCTGCTTGGTTGTGATGCGTTGATTTATTGGTGTGAAATCTCGAGCAGCGCGTGATATCTGAAACATCTGATCTAATAAGGAGGTATTGGAGCTAATGTGGATGAATTGGATTTCAGTGGTTTCGCGCCTGTCAACAAATGTTGTCGTTGGATTAGGTGTTAATTAAGCTGCAAATGGCCAATTGGCCGTTCAGTAACTGGATGTTTGCCAAGGGTTTTCACTTTGTTGTGGGCACATTATTTCTTGACTAATATGTTATTGGATTCTTTATTTCCTGTAGAAATCTGAATTGTGGTTCTTGTATATGAACTTTTTTTCTTTATTTTTCATACAATAGTGTAGATGAGTATTTCTGTATTGAATATGCTTTAGCAAGCTTTCGTGGATCCTTCTTTAGTATTCAAATACAATTTAGATGCAAATTTTGAATTGAAATGCTAGTTCAGTATGTTTTTATAGAGAGAGACATTATGATATTGCTAGATATTTTTTTTGAAAAGCAAATAACTCGTTATTACACTTCAATTTTGTTAACTACGCATTAGTTTTGTTCATCCAATCCATTTTATCCATGAAAACAATACAACTTTTATGACTTACAATAAAAAATTAAGAGATTTCATCAAGGAACATGTGTTCCAGTCTCTATATAGGTAACTAACACATAAAGTTATATAATTGGCAATTAGTATGCTAGTAACATAGAGGATCAGATGGCACCTTCAGCTAGTATTGACCTTGGATTTATCATGATGGCGAAGACCAGTATGCAATAAGCTTGCAGGTCCCTTACATTTAACTGTTGATTGTTAACATTTCTGAAAATAGACTTACCCTCTGTTTTCATGAGAAGAGGGCAAATAAAGGGGGCTTAATGTGGGCATGCTAGAAGTACTTTAATGTTGAGTTGTTTGTCGCATCTTCAGTCAGACTTAGAACATGTGCTTACAGACATGATTGAACACCCTATTCCATATTCTGAAAATTTTGGAAATGTTTTGCTACTCAATTACATTTTCCTTAAGAAACTTGAATTCATCATGATGCAAAAACCTGCTTTATTGTTAAATTCTTTAATGTGGTGTAGACGGTGTGCTGAATATTTTGCATGAGCACAGTACTTCTCAAGTGATTTCTTTTCAAGTGATTTCTTTTCAAGTATGAAAACACTGTTTTCCTAAACTGCTTATACTTTTTAGTTTAGATTATGCTTGCCCAACTAGTTTGGGATTAAGGCTTTGTTGGTGTTATTATTGTTGACTTATGCTTGCACTGAATAGTGCTCATTCTGCCATTAGTAATTGTAACATGTGATTTTTTCAATCATTTTCATGCAGTTGAAAGTGATTTCTGAAGGCCATGATTGAAGAGCCTCTTTATCCAATTGCAATTCTTATTGATGATTGTAAAAAACAGCTACGATTGAACTCCATCCGCAGGCTTTCTACAATTGCAAGAGCATTTGGTGAAGAAAGAACTAGGAAAGAATTGATTCCTTTTCCTAGTGAAACCAGTGATGATGATGATGAGGTACTTCTTGCAATGGCAGAGGAGTTGGGTGTATTCATTCCATATGTTGGAGGGGTGGTATGTGCTCATGTTCTGCTTCCTCCTTTGGACACATTGTGTACAGTAGAGGAAACTTGTGTCAGGGATAAGGCTGTCGAGTCATTGTGTCAAATTGGTTCACAGATGAAGGAAAGTGATATAGTAGATTGGTTTGTCCCTTAAGTGAAGGTGAAAGATCTGTTTATATTCATCAATTATTTTATTACTGTTGTCTAACAAGTTCTTTCTTATTTTTATTTCCCCCTATTTTACTCTGTTATGCTTGCAAATGTTGAGAGCGATGCTCCAAATATAACTGAATGGAGAAGAGAAAAACAATGTAGCAACTAGTATGAGATTCAGGTTGTTTATTGTGAGCTTTAATGTTGAAAAGAAAAATGCTCGTCAACTGGGATTGGGAACTCAATGGATGCAGTTTTCAGATTTTTATTTTATTTTACTTGTTTTTTAGTGTGGCTGGTTGGTAGTCATCATCCTTATAGTTCATTGTTTAATAACTTTTGAAATGAGATGAATAGTGATTTTAACTCTTGAAGGATATCATACTCTGGATATTATGGTATATGCTCATAACAGGAAACTAATCAATACTCTGTAGTGGTTGTCATATTCACTAATAGTTTTGTGATCTAAAGTTATATAACTATTTGAACACTGTCATATATGATCATGCATTGTGCCGAATCTATATTTGTATGTCTTGTGCCTTTCTTGGTTGGTAAAAAAACTCGCTTTCATTGAGATTTGGTCACCAAGTGGTTTGCCAAACCGCCATGTTCGTCAAAGGTGATTGACAAGATGGTGAAGCCCAATGTAGTCATACTCTTCCATGAGAAGCCTGTGAGGTTGATCTTTCCCAAGAGGAGATTCTCAGGGGGGAATCTCCATTTGTAGAAGAGTGTTCTCAAAACTTATATTGGTTGAACTTATAGTGTTATGAAAACCCTCTTTACATTGACATTGGAGATGTAGGCGATGATAGGGGGTTCGTCCAAGGAGTTGTCACAGTCTGGCATGTCTCCTTGGTCAAAGTGATTAGGATCGCTGATGCCAGTTGCTTGCCTTTTATCATAGAGTATGTTTAGGTTATGGTTCGCAATGTATGGAGTATATTTGTGATGACCCGGCTGCTGGTATTCGACCCCTCTGTTACACTGGGCCGAGCCACCAGCAACCGAGGCGTCGGAACTTCAAATTTAACCTCATATAACAATTAAAACATCCCTTTTTTACCGCAGCTTGTGATAACTCACACCATGTTCCGTGATCCATCTAGTGCAGGATCTGCCACCAAAAATGGCAGGAGTTTGTTAATACAAACTCAGTAGGTAAAACAATATCCCAATAATCACAATATAATGAGAATAATCAAAAATATTAGATATCAAATTAGAATGATACAGTAAATCATGGAATGCTCAATAATATTTCACATAAATATAAAACACAAGCAGCCTCATATTAAAAATAATCATCATAAACCACATATCATTAAACTCACTTTATTTCATCACAACACAATATTGTTCTAGTTGTTCTTCTCCTTCTTGTCGAATTCTTTCTTCGAATTTCATCTTATATTTCTCTATCAACATAAAATCTTTATCTGTCATCTTGATATGTCTTCTGTTCCTAATTTATCAGTCACATAAATTATCAGAAAAATATTCATATCCAATCTCCATAAAATATTTTATCATTTTCAACTTCCAAATAAATAATCTCTTAATCATTACTCAGTTTTTTGTAAATTTCTTTACACAGTGATTAGTGAGTGCAACCCACTATTTCTAACCCACATCTCCGCATAGGTTTGCAACCGCTCTGATACCATCTGTGACGACCCTGCTGCCGGTACTCAACCCCTCTGTTACACTGGGCCGAGCCACTAGCAATCGAGGCGTCAGAACTTTAAATTTAATCTCATAACAATTAAAACATCTCTTTCTTACCGCAGCTTGTGATAACTCACACTATGTCCCGTGATCCATCTAGTGCATGATCTGTCACCAAAAATGGCAGGAATTTGTTAATACAAACTCAGTAGGTAAAATAATATCCCAATAATCACAATATAACGAGAATAATCAAAAATATCAAATATTAAATTAGAATGATACAACTAAATCATGGAATGCTCAATAATATTTCACATAAATATAAAACACAAGCAGCCTCATATTAAAAATAATCATTATAAACCACATATCATTAAACTCACTTTATTTCATCATAACACAATATTGTTCTGTTTTGTGATGTGGATCTGTCATTTCATACCCTTTCACCTAGAAGCGTGACGAAAGTTCCTTTAATTTATTATCCTTGACAGGAGCCGCCTTATATCGGATATTCTATTTAGGACATCATCCGGCGTACACTCCCTGCCCTCGTCGGAATAACACATAATAGGCAACTTTTCGCTCTCGTCGGATCTTGGTATATAAATATTCAACAATACCACATCACCTCACAGACCAACAAATTTATCTCATTTCTATGTCAAAATCAAAGAATATACGGCATAATATCACAATTTCTCAAATTCTCGAAACATGAAATTATAATCACAAATTAATAATAAATCAACATCAACTCAGAGAAAGAATTACCTACCGATTAATCGTTAAACAAAACTCGAAATTCCCTCTTTAGCTTCTCCTTTGTTTTTCCCAGCTTAATAGCTACTGCTGGTTGAGCTTAGGAAAAGAAGGCGGAACAGAGGAGGCGGAAGTTAGAGGAGGAAATGCCCTTATATTTATTTATTTTTTTTGTTTTTTACTCTCTCTGCCACATGGCAGAGGAGAGAAAGGGGCAATGGCAGCTGGCTGCCCCCAAGTAATATTATTTTTTTTGGAAAAATTACAGTTTAGTTCCTCTACTATTATATCCTAATAAATAAGTTTAAATTTATTTATTCTAGATCCAAAATTATTCTTTTTAAGTCCAAATCAGCTCTAATTTTTTTTAAATGCACCAACCAAATTTTGGGATGTTACAATATTTTACATGAGTTCATGTTTTTTTAAGGTTTTTCACTTACGTCAGGTGACCTGGGTTCTTCTATTATACTGTTAATGCAAAAATACAAGCCACATACTTATTCCTTATTTTTTCTCTTCTCCTCCTTCCTATCTTCTTTTCTCCTCTTTTCCTCCTATATTCTTTTTCTTATTTGGGCTGGCCCATATAAAAAGAGTAAGAGGGAGAAAAAAAACATAGCAACAAATTATAAGGAATGATATTACACACTTTTAGAGTTAAATGAGGATTTGTTAACTGATAGAGTGTAATGAAAACAAAGAATCCATGTAGCTGACCCTACGTAGTGGGATAAAGGCTTAGTTGTTGTAAACTCAAGGGCTTACTGGAAAAGAAGGTGTGGTGCTAAAGGATCCTAAGTGAAATAATTCCAAGAATGTAGCCGACGTGAAGTTTTCTATACCTTAGGGACCCATATGATTCCATCAGTTTTTCTTGATTATATTTTTCTGATGCATATCATTGTATGGGAAATACCATAGAAAATGGACTGTCGGTAGATTTGGTATACCTATTGAAGAGGAAATGTGACTTGAATGTGAATATATTCACTACCATATTAACACATCGGCATTCTTTTTTGAAATTATTTGTGTAACTTGTTGCATATTATTGATGTCAAATTCATCGGATTTCTTTTTTGGTATTGATAGTTCTTGACATGATCTGGATTTATCATTATTCTCATTGTTTGTTTCACCAGCTTGGTCTACAACAATTTTCCTGGTCCAGTGAACTCACTGCATTAGTTAACTTATTAATTTATAGGAACATTCGTTTACATTGAGTTTTCATTTTGATTCCTCAATCACAGGTGATTGGAATTGACCTCTTGTCCTAGTCGTTGCTACCTGCCATTGTTGAGCTTGCACAGGACAGACATTGGCATGTTTGTTTGGCCATAATTGAGTACATTCCATTGTTAGCGAGTTAGTTGGGTGTCAGATTTTTGATGATAAGCTTGCTGCTCTTTGTACCAGAAGACAAGGTATTCTTATTCTGTCAGAAAAATTCTAAGATAGTTGAGGGTGCATATGGTTTTTGATTTATCCATGTGTGTCACTATCTCTGCTGCTCTAGATTTGCTTTGTGGGTTATTGAGGTCCTTTTGAGATGTGTAGGCTCCTACGTTATCCGTTTTTCATGTGATTTCACTTGATTGAGCTGTCATTTAAGCAGTAAGATCCCTATTTTTGATCTAAATAAGAATTTGTAATTGTGGAGATTAGCAATATTTATTGTTGAAAAACAATCGATTAAGAGTGAAGGAATAATAAAAGACAATGTGGTAGATTAGATATATTGGTTCCATTGTCATATAAAGAAAGTGGAGTATATATGACCCTATAATACTGCCATTAGAGTTAAAGCTGGTAAGCTCAAATAGAGATTGCTTATGGAGTATTATGTATATGTGTTTGGACACAAAAGAGTTTGATTAAGAATTTTTCTATTTCAGTTGGACTACACTAAAGTTTAGCTTTAAGTTCATATTTTTTTGCACTATTTATAAAAGTTTTGACTGAACACATCCAAGAAAAAGCGCCTTGGTATATACTTTTTACAGATGATACTCTTTTTGTTGACAAAACTAGAGAAGTTGTTAAGGTAAAACTCAAATTATAGAAAAATACATTATAATGTAATGGTTTTTGTCTTAGCAGATCAAAAATCGAATATATTGAGTGTAAATTTTGTCAAGATAGAAACAATTATAGTTAGGAGATGACAATTAATGTTCAAGTCATCAAGAAAAGCGAATAGTTTAGATATCTTGGATTAATCACATAAAATAATAGTGAAATAGATGGTGATATTATTAGTAGTATCCAAGTAGAATGAATAAAATAGAAAAATGTATTTGGCATATTGTGTGATAGAAAAATTTCACTTAAACTCAAAGGTAAATTTTATAGGACAGTTATAAGGCCAGTGATGTTATATGGTACCGAATATTGGTTTATAATACAGAAACATATAAATAAGATATGTATTGCAAAAATGAGGATGCTAAGATGGATGAGCGGGTATATGCGAAAGGACAAAATGAGAAATGAGTATATTCGTGAGAAAGTTGGAGTGACTTCAACTAAGGATAAGTTCAGAGATAATTGACTTAGATGGTTTGGACATATAGATTGTAGGTCGATATAAGCTCCAATAATGAAAGTTGGATCATTGAATTTTTCTTATGTAAAGAGAGTAAGAGGAAGGTCAGAAAAGACATGACAAGCAAGTATAAAGAATGATCTTACATATTTGGAGCTAAATAAGGATTTGATATTTGATATAATGTAATAGAAATAAAGGATTCATATAGCCGACCGCACTTAGTGGGATAAAGGCTTGGTTTGCTATTATTATTGTTGTATGTAAAAAGAGAGAGAAAAATGCAATTATGTGTTGTTTATTACATGGATATGAACATTGAGAGTGAAGAAATCATTAACAACAAAATTAGTGTTAGTGGCTCATCTCCATCCCAATGGGGAGGGGGATGGTGCTGAAGTATTAGGGGTCCCGGGTTTGAAGCCACACGCCGCAATTCTCAAGTGTGGTGAGAAAAATTGTGGTGTTCAGCCCTTAGAAAAATAAATTTAGTGTTGTAAAAGTTGTTATTAGCAGGATTTTAGCAGGATGGAGAAAAAAGGAGAAATACTTCTGGTATGTTGTGCGATAGAAAAATTCCATCCAGAATTAAGGGTAAATTTTATAAAATTGTAGTAAGACCAGCGATGATATATAGTGCTGAATGTTGGCCTGCAAAAAGGAAACATACAAATAAAATAAATGTTATAGAAATGAGGATGCTAAGGTGAATGTGTGGATATACATGAAAAGATAGAATGAGAAATGAATATATCCGAGAGAAAGTTGGTGTTGCACCAATTGAGGATAAACTTAGAGAAAGTTGACGTAGATGGTTTGGACATATAAATCGTAGGCCAATTGAAGCTCCAGTTAGAAAAATTGAGATATTAGATCTTGCCGATGTATAAAGAGGAAGAGGGAGACCAAAGAAGACATGACAAGAAACTATAATGAGTGATCTTAGTTACTTAGACTTAAATAAGAATTTGATAATTGATAGAGCGCAATGAAAATAAAGGATTCATGTAGCCGACCCCACATAGTGGGATTAAGGCTTGGTTGTTGTTGTTGTTGTTGTTGTGTAAAAAAAAAGCTCGAACCAAACGAGGCCTCAAAATGTCCGATTCACCTAAAAGGGGCCACAGTGCCGCAGCGGAGCTGCTTGTCGGTGAGGAGGCTGGCAAGGTTTGGCTCCAACAAGACCGACTAGGAGACAGAAGGAGAGCAACCATGAGATGATTATGGCTGAAGCTTTCCTGCTGAAGGCCTTTTTGTTTCATGGGATAAGCCTTCCATGCTTCTAGAAGGTAGGGCTTTGGCTACTTGGGCTACTTGGGCTACTTGGGCTAGCGGGCTACTTGGGCTACTTGGGCTAGCGGGCTACTTGGGCTAGTGGGCCAAGCAAGCTGCAGGATCACCTTGATATTATAAAGTGTTGAATGAGTCAGTCATGTGCCAAATTAGTATATAAATAGGAGCTGCTTTGTAATAAACGATTATGTGAATAGTGAAATTAAATCTTCTTTCTCATCTCTCTTCTTTCTTTTCCTTCCTCTCGGATTCTCTTGTTTTCTCTCAATTTAGCTTCTGGAGTTGAGAGAAACCTCGAATTCCCTTGTGCTTCAGATTGGATCGTATTAATTTTGGATAATATTATAAGCTTTTTTAAGATAAAAAGAGAAAGATAATTATTTTAATATTATGATATAAAATTAATAAGTATTGTAAAAATGAAGATGCTAAAGTGAATGTGTAGGTATACACGAAATATTAGAATGAAAAATAAATATATCAGCAAAAAAATTGAAGTAACTTTAATTAAAGATAAATTTAAAGAAAATCAACTTAAATGATTTGAACATATAAATTATAAGTTAATTCAAACTTTAATTAAAGTCCATATAAAGAGAGGAATGAGGAGATTAAAAAAAAATATAACAAGAAAGTATAAGAAATAATATTTCACACTTCGAATTAAGTGAAAAATTATTAACCGATAAAATGTAATAAAAATAAAAAATTTATTTAATTGATCTCATTTATTAAGATAAAAGTTTGATTATTATTTTTGTTATTGAGATGTGTGTGATGTATGACGTAAGTTAATTATTATTTTAATAAAAATATAGTAAATAAAATTATTTATTTATTTTAAAATATGTATAATATAAAATATAATTAAATTTTAATAAAAAAATTATAAATGATATTACATGTTATTAAATATATATATATATATATATTTGACTGCAAACATATATATATTTTAAGTACACACATTACATTTTTATTTATATCAATTTAAAAAGAAAAGACAAAAAAAGGAGGATTAATAAAATGATTTTAATAGTAAAGACTAACTTGAAAAACACCACCACCTCAGGACCCAAGAGTAATTTACTGATAAAGTCCTTAAAATTTCACAATTTATTAGTTCCTAACTGAATCCAAATCTATAACCAAAATTAAAAATATGACGGTAAATAGCAAATAGATCTTATTAGTGTACGTGCAGTTGAGCCTCTCACATTTTCAAGTCAACCAAACATGGTTATCTTGGAATACATACGAATTCCTCACTCTACAGCTGCAAATGTTTAACACACACAAACAAAATCTCTACTTTTCGTACGCAATTCTAAACTACTCTTTCATTTCTCACAAAGGATCTATTTACATGCTATTCTAAACTAGCAGACTTGTATAGTTAACTTAAATGAACGAGGACACAACTGCACAGATGCTCATACTAGAGAGACTTATCTGCTCATTTAACTACTCAAAGAAAATTATGAAGCTTGCAAGTAAAAGAGGGAAAGAAAACATAGATTTATGTTCAGTCAGCATAATCATCAAACCCAAAAGCATTTTTCTTCACAAGAAAATCGGAGTCAGATGTGGTTAACTTTCCACACCTAAGAAACCTAGTTCTTGACCTCTTCCCTCTTCCTTTTATTTGTATGCTACTTGCTGCTTGAACAACTCTCTTCCCAACCTGATGCTTGCAGGCCCTACTGCTCCAGGTCCCTGGGAAAATGATTCCTGATGAAATTGGTTTCCTCATCTTCCCAGCAAACTCACTTCTCCCTGTAGTTTTATCTTCAAGCTGCTTTGCAACTGAACACATTGTATCTGTATCTGAATCAACTGTTCTATTGTATAGCAGATCTGGAAGAGGAATCGAAGGCGTGATCTCGGGAATGGCATCTTGATGAATCTTTTCCGGATGAAAGCTACAAGAATCCATTTCATCGATCCAGGAAAAGAATCTGGAGATGATGCCTGTCACTGAAGCCGTATGGGTACTGCTGCTGGAATTGTAAGTCAATGTTTTAAAATTCATATGATTCCTGCCTTCTAGTGGGAGCTCTGAAGCTACATGCTCTCTCCTGATGCCTAGGCCAGAGATTGCATCTGCCTCCCTATAGTTTATCCATCTCTGGGTATGAACTGGATGATGGCCTTCTGGCTTCACCTTGTTCCTAAAAGGCTTACCAAAAATGAAATTTAGACACTTTCCTGCCAAGGAACTAAGTTGAAACAAAATTTTACAGGATTATCATCCGATAAGCTAATGTTAAATGATATTGCGCAATTAGTAGCAAACTATACACAATTGTGACTTCAAAATAATCACAAAAGCTGTTTCTGATAACTAGGGCTAAGGCTATTAATGATGATTACGATGAATATCACTAGTCACTACTAACGGACCTTGCAATGTACCTACATGTGGTGACTTCCATTTTCAAGCAATCTAACAGTGTTATTTGCAGCTGGAGATGATGTTTCACTGTCTGCAATATTTACACCATCAAAATTTTGGTTTCGATCATCTATGTTGGGTAAATGATTCTTCAAACTTGACCTATTCGAAGAGCCAGATAAAGAAGAAGCTGATTGCTCTGCCACATCTTCCAACCAAGAAGCTTCAATGTGAAGAAGCCACATTCCTAATAATCCCTCAAAAACATGCTTAATAGCCATTGAATCTGATAGATGATACAACCGAGACTTCTTTTTCACCTAGAAAAGATGAGATAAAATTTATGTAGACAATCATAATGCCATTTTATATTGCTAAAATAGTGTGGAGAATGCAATGAGATTCTGGCAAAATTGGAAATGTGGTTTACCATCAAACTATGCACCTTAATCTTTCCAAGATGAGGGAAACAAGATGAATGTTCTATACCAAGTTTACCTGCAAAGTGAAACTTAAATCAGAGAATTATTCACTAAACAAAAACTCTTCCAACATGAAAACAAGACAAACAGACTGAAGTCCATTTATCAACCCTCTGACCAAACTATGCAAATGAAATGACAAATTTACAAGGGAAATAAGGAATGACTCCTGCTATGTAAGTAAAGGAAAATACCAAATATAAAAGAAAATATACTAAATAAATTTGGAGAATCTAAAACAATAAGAAGCTGCACCAGGAATATATAGTTCATAGTTAGTTCAATTTGATTTAAGTAACAAAAAAAAGTACCAACGCCATAATTTCAACAGAAAACTAGCCTTTTTCTATTGTGCGTCGTTTCAGTAGATGAGTCACCATGTTTGTTCAAACCAGATAAGTTTCTACACACAAACACACATTTTTCCATAAACCACTACAGAGTATATAATACAGCTGTTATTTAATTGATTTCATTATTAAAACAAACTAAATATCTAGATTATATATTCAAGAACAAGAGGGGGTTGGGGCTGAGAGGGTGATTGCTTCGGAAGTAAAACATTTATTCAAAATAAGTATGGGATGCAAGAAATGTGGTATCACAAACAATACAGAAATCATATCTAAAGCTTATGCTGATCAGTTTCCTCAAGCCACAAGATTAAGTTATCAAAAAATTGTGCATGCAGGAAAAAAAATACTGTTCACATAACACATAATTCTAACCCAACTTCATATCTAAAAAATATCACAATTTGATTGGTAATTATTAAGTAGATAGAAACATCGATAGCTTAAACCAGTGTTGTACCTCTAATATTTTTTTTATATTCTTTTTTTTTATTTTACCTCTAAATACTACAATTTTCCTCACCCCATTTAGAAATTATAATAGCAGTGTGGTTCGAATCAGAAATCCCTTAGTACCCAGGTAAGTTTCTTTAATATTATCAACCAGGAAGATAATTAGCACATAAAAGCAGCCTTATACTGGACATACCTACTCATTCAAACTTCTTTCATGATATCCTCAAGTGTTACAAACAGATGTAAATCACCCAAATTAACATGATTGAAAAACTCAATTTGAAGTTTCAAAACAATAAAAGAAGTTTCAAAAAAACAAAAAAAAGAAAAACTCAATTTGCACTCAATAACTAATGAACGTACCAGCTTAACTTATTAGAGTGAATAAGCATCTTATCTTTTTAAGCTCATTAATTTTTAAGTTGTCTCCCAAGTAGTTGCCCAACTTGAGTTGCTCAAACCTCAAGCAAATTAAGCTCTCTCTCATATATCTTAAACTTAAGCTGCATAATTTAAGCAGCTTGAGCAACTTAAGCAGCTTAAAGTATTCAAACTTTAATGTTCAACTGTTTAGCTGTAAATAGGACTCAAAAAGTTAAGCTGCTTAAGTTACACTAGTGGTTTACCAAGCCGAAGATCTAAAGACTATAAGGGAATCAAAAACCGCTTAAAGGCAAGATTAAACCCATTGGAAGAACTGATAAGAGGCCCGTTAGAGAAGTTGCATAACCAGATGGAGGGCGAACTGAGGAGAAGACAGAGAAGGAATCGAGATTTGTCGGGAACGACGAAAAGCGGGAGATCAGCCCGTTGATTCCCTGAACATGTACCTTTGAGATCACCGGCGGTGACATCCGGAGAAACGGGAAACGCGAAATGTGTGCCAAGGTTCGTGTCGACGAACAGCGGCGCTAGGGCGAACACCATGTTCAGCTGTGCTGCCCTTCGGGGGAAAAAAACTTCGGTTCGGAGAGCTCGTCACATTTTTATACCTACTTATTACAAGTATAAAAATACTTGTTATAAAATTAAAATAAAATTACTTATTATAAAAAGTATTTATTATAAAAATAATTATTATAACAAGTATTTTTATATCTGTAATAAATAGGTATAAAAATATGACATGACGAGCTCTTCGAACTCAAAAAGTGCTCCCTTCGGGGTGAGCAAAACAGCTAAAATTATACGCAATTAAAACTTGGCTCTTATTTTAATCGATTTAAATTGAATTCAAGTTTTTTTAACTTAAAATTAATTCATTAAAAAATAAAATTAATAAAACTCACTTGATATTTAGATAGTAATATATATTTGTATTTTTTAAATATATATTTTACATAAGATATTTATGCATATAAAATATTTTAAGATATACATTTAAAATTCTACTAAAATTATATTAAAATATTTTACATGTATAAATTTCTTATATAAAATATATATTAAAAAGTTTTACCATAGTATATATATAATGCAGGTGAATTTAATTTTAAAAGCATATATAATATATATTATAGGGGTAATTTTACTTAAGTTTCTGAGATTTACTTGACTTATTATGCAGGTTTATAATTTTGAAAACATGCCAGATAGATCCGAAAATTTACTGTATAGGTCATTGTGGTCTTTCTGTGACGGTATTCGTTAAACGCTGTTAAAATTACGAAAATACCCTTTTTTACTCTTCCATATTTTCGATCCGCGAGCAGCGCAAGCGTCCCCGCGTGCGAGGACCAGGGGTACAAATGTAATTTTACATTAAAAAAAATTTATTATTTTTAATTAAAATTTTAATTTAACGGAATGTTTAACGATCCGACTGCCGCTACTCGACCCCTCTTTTACACTGGGCCGAGCCACCAGCAACCGAGACGTCGGAACTTAAAATTAAAAATCATTGAAAACATCCATTTCTTACCGCAGTTTGTGATAACTCACACTATGTCCCGTGATCCATCTAATGTAGGATCTGCCACCAAAAATGGCAGGAGTTTGTTAATACAAACTCTATAGGTAAAAACAATATCCCAATAATCACAATATAATGAGAATAATCAAAAATATTAGATATCAAATTAGAATGATACAAGTAAATCATGGAATGCTCAATAATATTTCACATAAATATAAAACACAAGCAGCCTTATATTAAAAAATAATCATCATAAACCACATATTATTAAACTCACTTTATTTCATCATAACACAATATTATTCTGTTTTGTGATGTGGATCTATCATTTTCATGCTCTTTTACCTAAAAGCCTGAAGAAAGTTACTTTAATTTATTATCCTTGACAGGAGCCTCCTTATATCGGAGATTCCATTTAAGGACATCATCCGACGTACACTCCCTGCCCTCATTGGAATGACACATAATAGGCAATTTTTCCCCCTCGTCAGATCTTGGTATACAAATATTCAATAATACCACATCACCTCACAGACCATTAAATTCATCTCATTTTTATGTCCAAATCAAAGAATATACGGCATAATATCACCATTTCTCAAATTCTCATAACATTAAATTATTTTCACAAAATAATAGTAATTCAACATCAATTTAGGGAAAGAATTACCTACCGATTTATCGTTATACAAAAACTCGAAATTTCCTCCTTAGCTTTCCTTTTCTTTCTCTTCCTTCTCCTTAAGTGGAGTAGCACTGGGATAGGTGACCTCCTGAGAAGTACTCAAGCACGCAGTTTTTCTAAAGTCAAAGCGGACAATACCTCTACAATTGAGATTACAGGATATTATATATGGTATCAGAGCCAACCTCTCACAGTACGATGTGGTTCGAGGACGAACCAAGCGGAAGCTGGTGGGCTTGTGACACCCGTGGCCGAAGAGGGCGGGGAGTGATCGCCGGGTGATGTTCTAAGAGAAAGGAGTCACTGAGGCAAAGTGCAGCTCCTAGCAGGCTTTTAGGCCGAATAATGAGTGGTGAGAGGGGCACAGGATGAATCATCCCACATCAAAAACGGAGGGAGATCCTGAGCTGCATAAGTAAATAACGTGATCTCAAATGGTAGAGGCGCTTTTTGGGGTAAAATCGTGAGGCTAGTGATGAAAAACTCCATAATTGAGTGTGCTTGAGCTGAAATAGCATTGGGATAAGTGATCCCCTGGGAAGTACTTAAGCACGCAGTTTTCCTAAAACCAAAGCGGACAATACCTCTACAATTAAGATAACGGGATGTTAACATGAATATTCTCTCATTTCCATCCTTTCATAGTAGGGTTATCTTATTGTGCCAAACACTGCTGCATTTTGTCGTCCTCACGTCCTCAATGACTCCTATATGGAAGTGATTTAAGAATTTGATGCTACAAAGAATCGATACCTTTGTGGTGATTGGGGTTTTGAAGTGAGTTTTCAAATAATTAGAATGAGATATTAGATTGTGACACTCAGGACCGAAAAGGGCTGGAAGTGATTGCCAGGGTAATATTCATATGAGTAAATTAAAATTACCCAAATAAAGAGCAGCTCCTAACAACTTCTAAGTGGAAAAGCAATGAATGGATTTTTTCATTTCAAAAAAGGGAGAGAACCTAAGTTGTATAGATAGATAATGTGATAGCAAATAGTAAAGACGTCTTTTGAGGTAAAATTGTGAGGCTAATTATGGAAAACTCTATAGTTAAACTTGCTTGGATTAGAACAATAGTAAGATAAATGACCTTATGGGAAGTACTCAAGTTATACAATTTTCTAAAGCTAAGGTAGACAATACTTCTATATATAGATTACATGATATTATAATATAATATTAAGCTGACCTTCCACAATATAATGTGGTTCAAGGATAAGTCAAGTGGACGTTGGTGGGCTTGTCACCTAAGATTGAAGAGAGCAGGGAATGATCATCAGGATGATGTTCATATGAGTTAATCAGAATCATCTAAATAAAAAGCGACTCCTGACAAGGCTTACAGGTGAGGGGGCAAAGAATGAATTATTTCACATTAGAAAAAGTAGAGATCCTAAAATGTATAAATAGATAACATAATCTCAAATAGTATTAAAATAAAATTATGAGACTAATAATGAAAAATTCTGCATTTAAGCATGCTTTGAATGGAATAGTACTGAGTTGGGTAATCTCCTGAAAAATACTCAAGTTATACAGGTTCTTAAAGCTAAAATGGACAACACTTATATATTTAAATTATAGGATGTTACATAGATTGTATGTCTTAAGGATTATGAAAATGGAGATTATCGGAACTTTGTTTATTACATGGTAATAATTAAATTGACGCTACAAAAAAATTTGTTACTTTTTAATCACAAATTTTTACTTTATACACAAATTTAATATTAAAAGTAATTTTATTCTACGTCTCACATAATTTCAATGTAATCATCAGAGTTATTTTATATCCTATGTAAATCTTTTATGGAGCATTCTTGTCTCCTTCTTTGATTATGACGCTAATTTTTTTACATTATCAGCTTTATTTTGATATATATGTTTATTTTTTTTATTGTGTACTATATATTGACTTTTGACAATTTCACAATAAATTTTAAGTTCGTATGAATCTATATTCAAGATTGACAATGACAATGAAATAGCCAAAAAAGGACATCTAGGTTTTATTTAATTCAAGCTCAAAATAAGATCATTTTTTTAAAATTTTTATTTGACATATAACACAAATTTTAATATAAAAAAATAATTTATATCTTACATAAATCTTAATATTTAAATTCAATTTTATTTTATATTTAATATATATTTTAATAAGAAATTTAACTATATATATCACATTTTTTATAAATTGTTATATTAAAATAAAATTTTTAAGTTCTATATACATAATATGATGACAGAGTTTAGTTTTAGTGAAAAAAATAACTCTCTAATTAGAAGGAGACTAATTTGCAAAAGAGCCCTATAAAGGAGGTCAACCTTCACCCGTGTGTGCGCTGCTCAGTCCCGAAGGCCGTATCCATCGGCAGTTTTGGCGAACTTGGTTGAACCAGCGCGAGCGGGCGGAACCACGGTGAAACCTCTTCGTTCCCGTCATCGTGGCGGCGGAGCGCCGCAGCCGACCATCGCTGGACCCTGCAGCTCGATGTCTGTCTTCTAGTGCCGGGGCCGTCGGCTGCGGTTCACGAGACCACGGCTTCACTGCAGGGACTCCGCCTCCCGGCTTCAGTGCGGAATCTAGGGGAGAGATTAACTGCGACGGAGATTGTATCATTTCAAGAGAAGATTATTGGACGCCATTGCCTTCGGTACAACATCTTAGAGCTGTGTTTTCACTGTGGTGTGGAGGGGATCCGACGCGCTGTTTCCTACGGGTTTGAAGCCGATTGAGGGGATCGGTCGAGTGGTTTGAGTCCGGTAACTTGATTTCTTTTCTGTTATCTTTGTATCACCTGGTTATTGATTCCGCTTCCGTATCATGTTTCTTGCTGTTAAACTCATCTGTGATTGCCCCTCAGTTGGTTTTCTTGGATATTTCTCTAGTTGAACCTCATTGCTTCCATGTGTTTTGCTGGATTGAGTTTATGATTATGTAGAACATGCACTTGGGATGAATACTGCATTAGCCATATGAATGTTTTTGATTTCCCTACATTACTCCTGTTTCATGTTGCCTACTTCTGGGCTGGATGTCTCTTATGCTGAAATTTATGGAACTTCTGCTGTCCCTGTTGTGCGATGTTGGAACAACTCCATTTAAGTGTTGAACTCTCTGCTTCTGCTACTGAATTTAAAATGTTCAAGCTGGAATTTTATCTTGCTGGAATAACGTCTATAAGGGCTGAAATCATGTCCCACTTTAACTATTTTTTATTTTTCATGCTGAAATGAGCCTATATTCATGCTAAAGTTGTTCCCTATTGGTGGCTAAACTTGTTATATTGGCAATTGATAATTCATATAGCTTTCTCGTTCCGATTTCTGGGTTCCGACCAGAGGACATATTTACCCTGCAATTGTTTCTTCTTATGTGATCAACTTTCTCTTATATTCATGATGACGCTATTGTTAGTACATAAGGCTTGGAGTTTATTGACTCGAGGACCATTTCTTACGTACTTGTGTGGAGCTTATTTTTGTTTGCATGCATGACACTTAAGCAAGTTTAAATTACATAGATTTTCCCATCCATTTAGTATTTAATAAATAATTAGTTAGCAATTATGACATCTCTAGGGTTTTAGTGCCCTTTGCATTGCATTCCACTTTATCTTTTTTTGTAGTTCGACCATCATCTTGACTTTTACCTCAAAATCTGAACCCAACGAACTACCTTTATTTTATATCATACACAACTATCAAGGCATAACTAAAAAAATTATACTTTAATTACTCTATGAAACAAAGTCTTGAGGAGAGGATTCACACACTTAAATTTCAATAAGAATTTGATATTGAAAATTATAAATGGTTATGAATATTTCTTCCTTAATATATATTATTTTTTATTATTTGCAATTTAGATTTATTTTTCTAGACATTTATTCTTATTACAATTGTTCAATCTTGAAATATTCTAATGTAGAGATCATTTCCAAAATATGTAATGTTGAAATTATTTTTATTTCACTAGTTACCATTGGATTAGCCTACCATAGACCCTTCATACTCAATCTGTGGGCTGTGGCACCTGCCGTAGCACTGTCAGAGCTTAATCGAGTGCATCTGCTCACTGGATCACCCGTCAGCTCCTATTGCTTTCACTAGATTTTCCTTCCTCCTTTAGTCTTGCCAACTCCCCACCTTGGGCTGATATCAAATCGAGTTCGAGTGATTCAAGCCTAACTCAAAATTTAAAATTTCAAGTTCAAATTGGCTTGAAATTAGTTTTGCGTCGAGCCAACTCGACTCGAAATATTCGATTTAAATTCAACTCAAACCTGTTATTGAATATTTAATTATATTATTAAAAACATTAAAAAATTAAAAATAACTATTCTCATTAATAGGCAAATATGTTAATAAATAATGACATGACAATTAACAATAAAATGCTAATTACTGTTTCATTAAATTTCTCAAAATTATAAATAAACATATAAATAACTTAAATTTCAAGTTATATATATATATTATATACCAAAGAAGTCACAATTCAATGATTCAGAATTGACAATTCAATAAAATAATTTAAATTTTGATAATAATTTATGAATATGTCAACGATCCATCAGCATTATATGCTCCATATTATCTACATATGCGCAACACTTAAAATAATCTGTTGCTCCAGGTGTCAGGAAAGCCAAAGTGCTGAAGCATTTTCTGTAAGAAGTCCCATCTCATTTTGTTGTAGGCTTGCTCCATGTCCACTTTGATGGACATGTATCTAGTGGAGGACATGGATGATGCTAGTCTCTAAATTATCTCCTATGCCACCAAACAGTTGTATGTTATGCCTTTGCCCAGAACGAAGGCCCTTTGCTCCTGAGAAATGAGAGAGCTGAGGATGCCTTTCACATATTTGCTATACAAACAAGAGCATTCACTATTTTGGAATCCATCGCATTCATGTATTCATTGATAACTCTCCCACCTGCACTAAATGTGGATTTAGATGCGACTGTAGTGATTGAGATAGTGAGGATTTCCTTTTCCATCTTAGATAGCATTGTATACTTTATTGAGCTCAATTTCCACCATTCAAGAATATTAAATAAAAGTTTTTTCTCAGGTGGTACTTGTATTGGAGCTTCTTCCAAATACATTTTCAGCTTCCAAATAAATGTTTTTAGGGGCTGAGAAGCAAGTCTTCAAATTCCATCAAGACAGAATTACATGTAACAGAAGGAGGGGGGAAAGACTCTTGAATAGATTGGTGGCTGTGAGAGTTCGAAGCTGAATTGGTACTATTACAGTAAATAGATACAGTGGCAGAAACAGAATAATAAGAAAACAACTCAAATAAAATATCATGAACTTCTTGAACCTTGCGAGCATATTCTAGCTTAGATTATATTTTCTCGAATGCATATAAAATGAATAGCATCTTTCATCGAGGATCAAGAACAATAGCAAGAGACATAATCAAACAACAATCAGATTAGTATTTGTCAAGTTTCTCCTTCATAGAAATAGCTATTTCACTTAAAACTTCATCCTCAGATATTGAGCATTCTCTAAAACCTCTTTTATCTCTACCAAACTCGAAAGAAAAGTATTTGTTGTTGGATAAGCTATGCTTGAAACTAAATTAGTCTTTCTTTCAAAGACCTCCAAATGTTCCTGATCTTTACAAAGACATTCCATTGATGGTCATTAAGCCTCCAATTTAAGCCCTTATCTTTTTGGAAAAAAATCACAAAGCACATACCTAAAAAAGTATGCATTATCAAGCATGTAATATGTAGGGTTCCATCTTGTCCTCACATCAATGGAAAGCTTTTTATCTTTGCATATGACTAACAGTCTTTATGACTTGCTAAATGCCTTGCCACGAGCTGGAGAATTTCTATGTACAAAACAGCCTCTCTAAATAGAAATGATATGCCCAATTTTTTAAGACCATTTTGAACCATTATGTTTCAATTATGAGTGCAACATCTTACAAGAAGAATTTCCCATTGAAAAATAATCGATTTGATGTTAAAAAACTATCTTTAATGTTTCTTGCAGCAACATCATTAACAGAAGCATTATCAAGAATAATGGAAATGACATTTTTATGGATGTCCCACTCCAAAATAATTTCATTGATTGCATCAGCAATTACTTAACCGGTACGAGGTGGATCGAGATCTAAAAATCTAAGAATCCTGTGGTGAAGTTTCCAGTTAAAATCAGTGTAATGGATAGTGAGACACATATACCCAATTGATTGGCTAGAGGTCCAACAATCACTAGTCAATGCAAGTCTATCAATATTCTTCAAAATTTTCTTCAGTTTATCTTTCTGTTTTATATATCTCCATGCATTCTCTTTTCATAGTAAACCTAGAAACATTTTCAAAATTAGTATTCAATGATCTGCTGTAAATCAGGAATAAAGTTTGGTCTACAATAAAAAATGGAAGCTCAGCAGTAATTATCAACTTAGCAAGAATCTACCTTTCATATGATCATAACTACTAGGCACAGAGAGAGTAGCCACATCATCATCATCATCACCATCTACATTAATTTTCTCTAGATTGAAATTTTTTTATTTTTCTTTTGCTATATTAATTTAGGACAATGTGTCTAATTGCATTGGGTGTAGACTCAGATTGTTGATACTTATAAGATTTAAAGCAATGCTTACATTGCCACCGTGTAAGAGTCTTACCCTTTCTATCCTTTATATTCTCAACATTGAAATGTTTTCTTTTCCCCTTTTCTTGGATCTGCTCAGTGTGCTCACTAGTTTCTTGTGCTATCATTCCAACATTTGTTGCTATTTCTGGTGTAATAACACTATGAGTGATAAGAATAAAAAAAAAAAACACTATGATTGATAGTCTGAGATTGGGCAAGAGCAATTTCAGGTGAAATAGATTTTTCATTGGCTAAGGCAATTGAATTCGGCATGTCTTGTGAGGAACTCGTTGCTGAAAAATAAGTAGATACTAAGTGATGTAAGATAAGGGGAACTTGGGTAGAAGATGAGAATGACATGTATAACTATTAAAGGAATAATGGATAATGAAACTATCAAACTAGACACTAAGGTTTTGTTTGGTTCAAGGATTTTTTTTGGGCCCAATGCTAATGTTAGAATTTGCTTTATTTCACATCTTACTTATTTTTTAATATTAAAATAAATTTCTTTTCTATTAAACTCAAAAAGTAAAATATTTTTTTCTCTTATTTAGAAAAAACGATCGAGCCAAACGAGGCCTAAAGGGCAATATCATGCAAGAGTAGTAAAAGTTGTAAGACCACCAGTATACCGTGCATATATATATATATAATGTATTAGCCTTACCTTGTGGGCTTGCACTAGTTTCTTCTCTCCAATGATATGAGCAACTAGAAAAACAACTTGTAACAGCTCCTTCAATTGGACATATAAATTGTAGGCCAATTGAAGTTCCAGTTAAAAAAATGTTATTAGATTTTGCCCATGTGCAAAGAGGAAGAGGGAGACCAAAGAAGACATGACAAAAAACTATAAGGAGTGATTTTACTCACTTAGACCTAGATAAAGATTTATTAATTGATAGAGCGCAATAGAAATAAATGATTCATATAGCCAACTTCACTTAGTGAGATTTAAGCTTGGTTGTTGTTGTTATTGTAGCAGCTCTTTCAATCTCAAAAAGATAATAACCGTCTTCCCTTAGATCATATAACAAAAAAAACATAAGGGAGAGTTGTTTAAGTCTGCTATTTATGCAACCACAACATCAATACTCAAATTAGATGTCTAAAACCAAAAGATTCATGAACATCAAACTATAGATCTAAACATAGTAAATTGTTTCATACGTAACAACTATATAATTTGTAATAAAAAAATCAAATGAAAGAAAATTTTAAGGAGAAATAAAACCAAAAGGTCCACAAGCTTGAATATTGTATATGTATAAACCCTTATGAAACAATGAAAAAAGAATGAGCTTATGTTGTCTTCCAAATCTCCAGTAGAGGAGAAAACCTAGCGATGTAGAGCTAAGAGGAACACTGGAGCAGAAGGCTGGCGAAGAGGTTGGAGCCATCAGCCATGGAGTTCTATGGAGTATGGAGCATCACGATTCATGAGGAGTTAGAAAATCAAAATGCCTCTGCGGTGCCATAAGCCTTTGGCTATGAGCCTAATATGAAATTTCTCGTTTCACATCTTGAGTTCCAATTACCAAAGCAGATGAGTCACATGAAGATTGATGTGGACCATGAAATGAGTAATGGATTATAATTTATATTAAATAAATTAAAATTCGAGTTGGCATAAATCAATTTTCGAGCAAGCCATGACAAACTCGAAATCGACTTGAAATTAGGCTCGCGCCAGGACATCGGCTCATGATTTGAATTAAATTTTTTCTAATCGATTTTGACTCAACTTAAAATTCAAGTGATTTTCGAGGGACTTTCGAGTTTTGGGTATTTTGCTTACCCCACCCACACAAAGAAAAGAAATCAATTGAATGAGCCCATCACTTACCAGATTCTCCTTATCCTATTACCTCATTTTCTACACATTGATTATGTGTTCTCACCCAAAAAGTTTCAACTTTTTCTCTCTTTGCCCAACCATATTTTATAATATTCTTTGTTCTAATGCAATGGAGTAGTGTCGCTGATTTGACATTTTTAATGATATAACTCTTCAATCTTCATTACAGCGCCACTGGTGGACAGAATTGGCATGGATAACTGGAGCTTTGACCCCTACATCTTTGACGCTATAATGTTTGGGGCAACTACATATGGATTTAGCAATGAACCGGAATTGTTGCTACATATACGACTACCTGCATGGCAAGCTTTGGCTTTCTCTTTTGTGACTACTTATGGCGTGTTCATGATCACCTCCATCTTTTTTGCGCCAGGGTGCTTCTCTGGTAATTTATGCTATCTTCTTTTCAAGCAAGTCAAAACCTCTAGTGAGGAAATTTTCAACTTGGTTATGAATATCATGTGTCTTTTTTATAACACTTTCTTAGATTAGAAGAATAACAATCACATTAGCAAAAATGGTGCTTCATTTGTATCCCCATGTTTGAGAATTATTAGGCTGATACGCCCTTTTAACTAAATTTTATTTGCTTTTCTTGAATGAACATGTTATTAGTTATGCCCATATTTGTTGTAGGTTTAAACTGGACAATCTTCTAAACTATTGGCTCTATGTAGGTCATTTGAAGTCCCCTTATAGTAGCCGACTTCCATTTTCCTTTTTGAATAGTGTCAAATACCAGAAATAAAAGAAATTTATATTTGAGTTTTAGTTGTTTGACAACAAATCATACGTGCTAAATCTCTTTTGGTTACATCAACCATCATTTGACATCACCTTATTAGGTTAGGCAAATTGTTGTTTTTTTGTGTATGTGGGGTACCGTAGGAGTGGTTTTTGTTTTGGAGGGGGGTTCATAAACTTCCTTAAGTTCATCTCCACCTGCACCTCCACCACCATCAATCCTGTCACAGTTGTTTCTTTTTGGTTCCTTACTACATATATACCAGGCCCAACTGTTTCATCTTTCACATGGTCTCTAGTTTAATGACCTTTGAAATATCTAGTTCATGAACACGTCCTATGTTTTGGTTGAAAGAGTGTTTGACTCGCATGAGATTGATCTAGTGTAGCCTTCCTTTCATTGTTCATTATATGATGCATCTTTAATGATTCCTATCCAGCGGAGCAAAGAGGCCTTTTTTCAACCAATCTTTCAGTGGACTACTCATCTCAAATGTCAAAATGTGTTTGAGGTTATCTTCATGATTGGTTAGGAAACTTCATTACAAAAAGAAATGAGTTAGACCTCTAGGTATATGCTTGCTTTGTTTTACAAGTGAAAACTGCATACATCAGATATTATTCTGTCAAATATTGGTAGAAGCTAGTTTATTGAAGATGAAGAGCCTACACTAAGGCAAAGGACCTAGATTTATCCTGATTTGCTTGTGAATGGCATAGCAAGAGCTGCAGCTAAATTGTCGAAAACTATGTAATGACATGGTATTTGTCTGAATTTTTTATTATTACAATATTACTTTCAAGTGTCATACCATATAAGTTTTTTATTTGTAATTGGCTTTATTGTTTGTGCCTTTGAGCAGCATCGCATGTGATTGCGATTGCAAGAGACATTAATTATAAAGACATGTTATCTGTGTGGTGAACAATGAGGATGAAGGAATTTTATGAGATATATTTCCTTAAGCCTCTACTAACAAATCTTCTGAGAAGGTGAGAACAAATGAGGTAGTATTGTTCACATTTGAGGCACTTCCTTGCTGCCACCTTCTTCACTTGTATAGATTGCTGGTCAATCCCACAAAGCAAAAGAAGCATGTCGATGCAGATCACCTATCAATGCTCGCTTTTTTCATTGGACCAATTCCGGGTTAAGGGAAAAATGAACAAATTTAGTTAGGGTTGGCATTTTCCATTTGGATATTTTGTAAATTTGAATTTTTTCCGTTGGTTGGTTTGACAAGTTCTATTTGACTTCACTCATTGCATGGAGAAGTGTTAGTATTGCTTGGTATATTGTTATTTGAATGAAAGAAAGTACATTGTCTTCTCTTTGAAATTCTTGCTTTTCATTTTCTTTCACTTTTTCCCTTTTCTCTTCCTCTTTCTACAACACATGTTCTTCTACTACATTTCTATATCCCTACCATAAATGCACTTGTTAGATTGTTTGGAGGCTTATTATTCCAATATATACATGCTGTTAGTCTATCAATTTTCTATAAGGGTAATTCCATCTGAGCCCCAAAGGTAGACCCCAACTTAATGTATCGAATTGTATCTTATAAGTGTCCCAAGAATATTCTAAAAGCTCTCGAAGTGTCTTGCACTCAGAAGTGCTCATCTCAGAGATATTTTGCATCTCAAAAGTGTCGTAGAAGTGTTCGAAGGTGTCCTAAGATGCCCTCATATGTCCAGAAAGTGTTATTCAGTTTTTTTAAGTATTATTTTATTAGTACACGTCATGTGACGTGTCCAACACCATGTCCCCCTTGTGTCCTCCCATATTCGTTCCCTAAAGTGTGTTCGACACGGGTACGACATGCTTTTAGAAGTGTTTGTGCTTCATAGAACTTTTTCTTCCTCGATATATCTAGGTTACAGTAGTAATTTTCAATAATTAAATATATATTTTTAAGTTCCTAAAATATTTAATTTTTTATTGTATTTTTATTATTAATTGCTAATACAAATACAAATTAAAATGTATTTTTATTTTGTATGTAGCTTGATAATTGAGTTGCAATACCTTTTTGAAATACCTAAGCTGATATGATGAAAAACAAACGGAGTGGTTACTAGGCCGCCCATAAGCTAACTTTCATTTAAAAACCATTATACACGTGTAAGGAATGAAACAACTTCAGGAGTTAAGTAATCAAAAGTATCAAATGTGAGTAAGAGAAAAAACTTATCAATAATAATTAAATGATTTAACTTAATAAAATTCATCAATAAAGGAATCATGTGGAAGAAACATGGGGCGAGAAAAAGAACCTAAATTACACATTTTCGTTTTTGTGGACTAGTGTGGAATCAATGGTCTACCTTAGAGGACTAGATGGAATTAACCCTTTTTTGAAATTAGTTTGACATGGGAACTTGTACTTTCTTATTATCTTCGTGAAGTTTGTCACGTATTATGGTTAAGACTATCGTCTTGATAATTGGTCGTCTTGATAATTGGGTTCTTTGACTTTGCACCCATCAATCAATGATTCTTCTCTCTGCAACCAGATTTTCGTTACGGACTACCAGATTACTGCTGGACAATAATTAATTTTTTTGGCCCTGATACACCCAAATTGTGATCTAAATGTTAAATAGTTGGTAATTGTCTTTAACAGTCAGAAAACTAAAACGATGAATCCTTCTAAATTCTTTACATGTTACTTTGGTCTTTTAGAGATAACTCGTATTTTTTTATTAAAGAATTTTGATTTAATAACATCACGATTACTAATTATTGAATGTTGAGTTGTTTAGTTTAGCCATTTTGGTAACTAACTAATGAGTATGAATAGTATTTAAAATATGAAGTAGTCCTTTGTCTATGATATTATTGAATTGCTCGTTATTGAAAGTGAATGGATACACTAATATTCATTAATTATTAGAAATTTTGGACTTTCCTTAAGTTAAATCAATTTTCTAATTAGTGGACATGATGTAGGTAGATTAAAATTAATTAGTCAAATTTAGATGTTATTTTAGGGTTGTTTATTTGTGAGGTTATTTTAATAAAGGTAAAAGATAATTTTTGATGTTATGTTTTTGTTTTGATTTGGAAAAAGCTTATGATAAAGTCTCAAGAGAAGTACTTTGGAGAGTTTTAGAAAAGAAATGGATTTACACTGCTTATATTCAAGTTATTAAAGACATATATAAAGGAGTTGTTACCTGTGTTCGAACACATGGAGGTTTGACTAAGGATTTTCTTATTACAGTTGGATTACACCAAGGTTCTGCTTTAAGTTCGTATCTTTTTACTTTGATTATGAAAGTCATGACTGGACATATCCAAGATGAGGTGCTTTGGTGTATGCTCTTCGCAGATGATATTGTTCTTGTTGAGAAAACTAAAGAGGGGGCTAAAGCGAAACTCGAGCTTTGGAGGAATGCTCTAGAATCTAAAAATTTTATCTTAGTAGATCAAAAACTGAATATACGGAGTGCACATTTAGTGAAGAAAGAAATACTTATATATTGGAGATGTGACAATTGGTAATTAAATTGTCAAGAAGAGTGAGTGCTTTAGATACTTTGGATCAATTATACAAAATGACGGTGAAATAGATAATAACGTTATTAGCAGGATTTAAGGAGGATGGGTAAAATGGAGAAATACTTCTGATATGTTGTGCGATAGAAAAATTTCATCCAAAATCAAGGATAAATTTTATAAAACTGTAGTAAGACCAGTAATGATATATGGTGTTGAATGCTGACCTGAAAAAAGGAAATATACAAATAAAATAAATGTTATAGAAATGAGGATGTTAAGGTGAATGTGTGGATATACACGAAAGGATAGAATGAGAAATGAGTATATCCGAAAGAATGTTGGTGTTGTACCAATTAAGGATAAACTTAGAGAAAGTCGGCTTAAATGGTTTGGACATATAAATCGTAGGCCGATTGAAGCTCCAGTTAGAAAAATTGAGTTATTAGATATTGCCGATGTACAAAGAGGAAGAGGGAGATCAAAGAAGACATGACAAGAAACTATAAGGAGTGGTCTTAATTACTTAGACTTAGATAAGAATTTGATAATTGATAGAGCGCAATAGAAACAAAGGATTCATGTAGCCTACCCCACCTAGTGGGATTAAGGCTTGGTTGTTGTTATTGTTTTTGTTTTGAGTTTTGTGAATAATTTGAAATAAATTTAGTTATGTTTTCGGAGGTGTGGAGGATGTGAAATAAAGTTAATTTTTATTTTAAAATTTGTGTTGGATGTAAAATAAAATTATTTTTAATATTGGAGTTTGTATATGATTTGAATTATTGTTAGTTTATTATTAAAATTTGTGTATGATGTGACCTATAAAGTTAATTTTAATTGAGGTTAAAGTTAACTTGAGCAAACAAATATGCTTGAAAGATGACATGAATATTTATGATTTGTAATATGAGGCATCTACAATGTTACACCTTCATCGCCAACCGATGGCTCAAGTTCTCAGCTCTCTATCCCTTTGATGTCACCTCCTGATCTCCAAGTCATGGTATCGCTATCAGAGCTTGACTTAGACTCGTGGTATTTTTCAATGTTTGAGTCCGTTGACGGTCTAGCGTAGCCCCCTGCTCTTTGGCCTTGCTAAAGAGAAGTGTTTCTTCTTCTTCACCAGCCTTTTGGCCTTCCCATGGGTGTAAGGGACCCTTTTACTTCCCCTTTGTCGGAGGCAGAACCACTTGAGTTTGAGGTTGTATTGGTCTGCTCCGAACACAGACCCTTGAGCATTTAAAGTACAGAAACTAAAGACTTAAAAAAAATTATATATTATTGGATTTTCATCTCCAACTTCCCACGGTATTCTTTAGCATCATGGACAATATTTTGAAACTAGTCAACAACGACGAATTGTGAGTCAGTCGAGTTAGTCCCTTGGCCAAGAAAGCAGTTTTCACTCATTGCCCAGGGTTTTGTGAGCGCTCTCTCTTCCTTAGTGATGCAGCGCTCGGTCAGACACATTGACACCATAGATATAATTTACGGTCTCGGGCCTAAATTATATCTATTCTAGTCTTGTATATAGTTATGTTATTATCTGCACATTTTATTTGAGTTATTTGTTGAGTCAAATATTGGGTTATATCGGTGGGAATGCCCACTTATGAGTCTTGTATGTATTTTATTTTCAGTTCAAGTCAGTTTGAGTCAGAAAGATTCAATTGGAATCAAATTGAGTTCGATTTGAGCCCAATTTGAATCTTTATTAAGTTAATTAGGCTTAATTTGCAAAAGGAGGACCTACATGTAAAAGGGGAAGAAACAGCAAATTACTTTGTAATTTTCCCTTAAATCCCTAAAAGCTTCAGCAAAGGCAGCCAGCGCCAATTCACTGCGGTTCGCTCGCAGCCGGCTCTTCCGCGCACGACGCCGGCCCTTCCGCGCATGACGTCGGCCTTCCGCGCACGTCGCCGGCCTCTCCGAGGCTCTCGCGCACGATGGCCACGTCT
>JAEMOT010002261.1:35544-129442 GCA_019297695.1 Apostasia ramifera
TCTTTTCATTTGCATTTAGTCATCTAAATATACACATATAACTTTAGGCGCTAGCTTAATATTGGTAGCGTTAGTATTCGCGTTAAACCGATTCCCGCGCTGCATCAGCTTGGTATCAGAGCCTAGGTTCATCTTAGGTTCATTGTAGGTTGGTGCTTAGGTTTGCATTTAGTTGTAAGTTCATTTTAGTTTGCATTTTAGTCTATCATGTCAACCCGTAGTGGCCTACTTTTTCGGGATGATGAGATCGAGAATACTCCTCGTGATCTCATACTGCAGCTTCAGGAACAAGTTAAAAATTTAACGAATGAAGTAGCAGCCCTTAAGGTTAATAAGACCACTACCACTGAAATGCTACGTGTTACTGAAGAACACGTTGAGGCTTCACAAAGCCATCCACCTCGGATGGTTGTGCCACCTTCTAGGGCCACACCAGAACCAGACCTCCTAGGAGATGATCTGTACTATGAGAGATGATTTTTATCATCCTCTTAGATGCCAGACTAGACGCATAGGACCTCCAAGAGAGGCGTATCTTTACCAAGGTGTAGGAGGTAGATTACAATATGGATACGATGCTCTTTATCGGGCTCGTAACCCATATCAAAGAGAGCCTCCGCGGATACCTGCTCCGCGACAACCATATCGCCAGGATCGTTATCCTGAGCCTAGGCCTCGACGCTATGAGCGTGAGACTGGAGATGCTAGACGCCCTGAGCGTGATCCTGATGCTGACCTAACCCGTAGGGTTAAGGTTGACCCACCCACATTTGATGGTCGACTTGACCCTAAAGTTTTTGCTGATTGGGTTATCGACATGGACCAGTTTTTCGACTGGCAGCCTATGTCTGATTTGAATAGGGTCCGATTTGCTAAGATGAAGCTAGTAGGTCATGCTAAGACCTACTGGGTCAATTTAGAAAGGCAAGGGTATAGGAATGGTCAGCCTACTGTCTCTTCATGGGAGGAGATGAAAGAGCTCCTTAAGGCGAAATATCTCCCATACTCGTTCCAAGATAGGCTCATGGATGAGTTAGCTCATTTGAGGCAAGGTGTATTGAGTGTCACTGACTATATGAGCCAGTTCGATGACTTATTGATTCGATGTGACCTCCAGGAAGATGAACGATATACTATTGCCCGATTTAGAGCTGGCTTACGAGCTAATATTAAGAGAGAGATGTTGACTCGACAAGTCTACACTCTAGAGGAGGTTTTTCAGTGTGCTGTTGATATAGAACAGTACATGAAAGCCACGACGGCGAGAAAGGTAGGAGCTAACATCGGAGAATCCAAAAAATTCGGTCAAACTCCATTTGGGTTCAAGAGTGGTAGTACTGCTACTACTACTGATAAGGGTAAGAAACCAGTGTCAGGAAGCACGTCCGCCTCCAAGCCTAATAGTATTATATGTTTTGTTTGTGGCAAAACTGGACACTATATGAATCAATGTCCACAACGAGTACAATTTCTCAGTCATAAAACTGATGCTGAGAATGAGGAAGAGACGGGGGATAGCATCGAAGAAGAAGACGTTGATCCTATGGAAGAGGTCGCTAGTGTAGTTGAGGAAGACATAGAGTCTTCTCAATTAGCAGTGATGAGGTGCATCATTGCCACACCTAAAGTCGACCCCGATTGGAGGCGCACCGCTATTTTTCACATGTATTTTAGATGTGGAGATATTCACTGCAAGTTGATTATTGATAGCGGTAGTTGTATGAATGTGTTAGCAACGTCTGTCATAACGCGAATGAATCTAAAGGCAGAAGCTCACCCTCAACCTTATAAGGTCGCATAGGTTGACGAGACTATGATCCCTGTGACTCAGAGATGTTTAGTCCCTATTCAGTTGGGAATATACTCTGAGAAGATCTGGTGTGATGTTCTGCCTATGAATATTGCCCACGTATTACTTGGTAGACCCTGGCTATACGATCGAGACGTGATTCATTACGGCCGATCGAATACCTATGTATTCACCTTTAAGGGAAAGAAGGTGAAACTGAATCCTGCAAAGCCTTTGAAATTAAAAGAGTCATCTGCACCGTTAGAGCAAAAGAAATCTCTTCACATACTTAGATCATATAAGTTTGAGCAAGAAATTAAGAGTAAAGCGATTTCATATGCCTTAGTGGTGCGTGAGAAGAAAGATGTCCCCTCTGATGACTGCATTCCAGAGGAAGTATAGAACTTGTTGTCTGATTATCAGGACCTGTGTCCTAAGGAGATACATATGTCATATAGGACTAGTGAGTTTGTGTCATCTTTCATACAGCATATTCATGATTTACATGAGGAGATTAGACGAAAGTCATTTTTAAATTATGCTAAGTATAAAATTAATGCAAATTCACATACAAATGTCTTGGAATTTTATGTAGGTGATTATGTGTTGGCCTATGCAAATTCAATTAGATTTTCCCATGGAAAGTCTATGAAACTTACTGCAAAAAAGATAGGTCCTTATCGAATCCTCAGGAAGATTAGCCCAAGTGCATATAAACTTGAACTGCCTGAACACATGAGAATAAATCCAGCATTTAATATATCAAATCTTTTACCATATCATGAGCCACTTCCTGATCCAGTTTCTCTTGTCTATTTTGTACCCCCCACTGACCCAGTTTCACCTACATCTTCCACTGTCACTCTTAGTCCATATCCTGATGTTCCTTCTTCTGTTCAACCAAGGACAGTCTCAAAGTCTATGGCCTCACTCCCTCCTGAGCCGATGATGCCATCAGTCGCCCCTATGCCGGATGCCATATTAGATGATGGGACTATTTTTACCATTGATGATTTACTCGACAGGTACCTTACCAGGTGGAGAGAGCTTCCACCTACAGAGGATTCTTGGATCACACATGATGAGCTCGCACATCTGCATCCTAGTCTATTGGAGGAGTATCTGCAACAATCTTCGACGGAGTCGAATTTTTCGAAGCCGGGGAGGATTGATGCAGCGCTCGGTCAGACACATTGACACCATAGATATAATTTACGGTCTCGGGCCTAAATTATATCTATTCTAGTCTTGTATATAGTTATGTTATTATCTGCACATTTTATTTGAGTTATTTGTTGAGTCAAATATTGGGTTATATCGGTGGGAATGCCCACTTATGAGTCTTGTATGTATTTTATTTTCAGTTCAAGTCAGTTTGAGTCAGAAAGATTCAATTGGAATCAAATTGAGTTCGATTTGAGCCCAATTTGAATCTTTATTAAGTTAATTAGGCTTAATTTGCAAAAGGAGGACCTACATGTAAAAGGGGAAGAAACAACAAATTACTTTGTAATTTTCCCTTAAATCCCTAAAAGCTTCAGCAAAGGCAGCCAGCGCCCATTCACTGCGGTTCGCACGACGCCGGCCCTTCCGCGCACGACGTCGGCCCTTCCGCGCACGTCGCCGGTCTCTCCGAGGCTCTTGCGCACGATGGCCACGTCTTCCACTTCCGCGCTTTTCCTCCGCGAGTCCGGTATGCGTTCCGCCCAAGCTTTCTACTCCTATAAAACGGCCGACGGAGACGATGAAAGGGGGCGTTTTTGATTATCTGTGAGCGATTCTACTCAGAGCTGAGTTTTGAAGAGATCCGGGCAGGTGGTCAAGGATTTCTCGCCGGCACTGCGGCAGGTGGCTGTGTTCGGCGTTTTCTCCACAGATCGGAGTAGAGCAGGTGGCTGCGGCTTCGTTTCAGGAACGACTCAGAGATCCGGACAGGTGGTCACGGATTTCGTCGTCGGCACGGCAGCAGGCGGCTGCGTTCGGCGTTCTTCCACTGTTCGAAGCCGGGCAGGTGGCTGCGGCTTTGTTCGGGAACGATTCGGTTTCGTCTGAGGCTACGGCAGGGGGCTGAGGCTTCGACTTCGAGTTCTGATTCTCCTTGGTTTGCTTACAGTGTTTCTGATTTTTCTGAGTACTGCTGTGTGTGTTTCCCTGTTTTTTCCCTTTCATGGTGCTGTTCACATGAAACTCTCAATTCAGTATTTCATTAATTCCTGCTGGCTGCCATGATCCTCTAGTAAACGTAATTTCTGCAATGCTAATTTCCTGTCAACTCCCTTCACAGCAAAATATAATTGAATAGAAATTTCTGTGTTTGGCATTTAGAATCGAAATTCACTGCTTAAATTCCTATTAATTTCTATTCTAAGCAGATTCATATAATCCATGTTGGTGAAGGTTTTTATATGTTGAATAGTATTGGATGAATTATTATGTGCTGAAATTTTAAGGAATAATATGCATGCGTGTTAAATCCCTTCTGAAATTCGATAATTTATTAATCTGATTTGCAATAGATTTCTCAATTTGCTTGGATCAAATTTTAATCATCAAAGTAATTTCGTGACACGTATGTGAATATGCAAAATAATTATATTTAATATAATTTGAAAAATTTAGTTTTAATCTCCTTTTCATTTGCATTTAGTCATCTAAATATACACATATAAATTTTGGCGCTAGCTTAATATTGGTAGCGTTAGGATTCGCGTTAAACCGATTCCCGCGCTGCATCACGTAGCAACAAAGAAGAATTCTTGATACCAATCTACGAAAACAAGCTTGCTGCTGGGAACGTGAGTCTAGCGACTATTGCGGCTTCGGTGGGGAACACGAGGCTAGCGAGGGGAGCACGCTGGTTTGGCTAGCCAGTACGGGGTTGTGACGCAGTTGGGCTCAACGGGGATAGTGAGGAGTGTAGTGGGTAGTTCAAAATGAGCTCGCGAGCCATTTAGTTGAAGGTGTAAAAGACGGGTCACCAGGGTTTGCCTGCTCGGAAGGAAAAGGGCTAATGTGAGGTGAAGATGGCGCTGTGGTTGCACACAAGTGTTGTTTGATTGGTGTGGCATGGGTGATGATATCACATGTAGATGATGTAGGGTAGGCGAGGCGGAGGCTGGTTTTGGATGAAAGTGTTGTATACATATATACTTATATAAATTATATTCATTTAATTATTTGTGTAAAATTAAATTTAATAATAATAAATAACATAAAATTTTATTACATTATATTCATAAGTATGTTAGTAATTTTTCTTTTTTATTTACTTTTTATTTCACATCCTATTTTATTTAAGTAAATAAAAGAATTGTCATTTTATTTTTCTTAGAATGACAATTCTGTTTTTATAGAAGGATAATTTCATTTTAATCTTATTTCACTCCATTAAAGTAAATGTACTGTAAGTCTCTTGAAAAAGTGTAAATTTTTATCCAACCAAATATCACTGATAATGAGTTCAGGCTTAATGAAATTTAATTCAATTACCTCTTTTTAAATATTGTAATGGAGTTTTTGGCTGTGGACCCTCACAAGTGCAGTTACACTCAGAGGAAATTAAAAGGCTATGACTTCACTGGGTATACTGTCGGGTCTTGATAATCATTAGATCTAAAATTTTGAATCTAGTAATAAAATTTAAATTTAATTTGACCTAATTTAACTAAAATCTTAAAATAAATTTAATTTGGATATTTAAATATCTTAATTATCAGAAATATTTCTAGAAAATTTTATGCACTTAATTATAAAATAATCTCTATTTAAAATTGTTAATTTTTTTTTAATTTAATTTAGATAAATAACATATAAATAAAAGTACCGACTCTTTACATAGATAAATAACATAGATAAATAATTTTTGGCTTATTATTCATTCTCCAACTCTTTATCTTAAAATCTATGATCATTAATCGTTGTTGGGTAGTCAAACATTTACTTGGAATGACTTTACAATTTTTTCAATTCAGGCGATTCCTTTTTTTCATAAAAAAATAGTCTATCTTTGTTCTTGAAAATTCATTCTTGAGGATAAAGCTCTGATGACTCGTAGATCTCATTTAAATTCGTTAAGTCTACTTTGACATAAGGCTTTGGAATCGAAACACCTATAACTCTCTCTGCTACTGTTTTTACCACTTTTGTACTTCCCTAAGAGAAAATATTGCAGATCTTTAAAACCACCTCTGGTGGCATTGTGGTTTTCTATATTATCAGTTTTCATGTAAATTTGTTTGTCTTATATTTTCATTTTTCTCTTTTCTACCATTTGTTGGTCGATTTATCGCGTCCACGTATACTTTCCCATATATGCTGAGTTTGTGAGGATTGATGCTTCTCACCATCTTCCTCCTATTTTTTATTACGAATTGTTAACACTTTGATCTCCTAGCTTTTACCTCAAGATTTGTTAGTTTGAAGCAATATTGATGCATGAAGGGCGTACTTATGCTAGTTTTGGCTTGCAAGAGGATAAACCAGAAAAGAACTGAAGTTAAATTTGTTGAAATCTTAAATCTCATATATATGAACTTAAAATGAAAAATGAAATACTATGAAAATCTTGATATTCAGAAGTTAAATTTGGAAGTGAAAATATGCAGATGTGTGATGGAATGAATCCAAAACTCAATGTTTAAATGTCTTGCTAACCTATTGATTTACTGAAACAAGACTTGATCATAGCCATGCCAAAAGCGGTGCCATCCTATGATTTGCATTACGTCTACACATGAATTAGCAGAATTCATGGAAAAGTTTAAAGAGAGATCAAAGCCATGGTATACCAGTCTATCTCTGATTTTCCTTTCAATCTTTAGTTTCATGGAAAGTTGTGAATACTGGTACTATGCTTCAAGTTGATGGCATTGCTCATATTCATGGCCTTGATGTGGTAATGACAGGAACATTAGTATAATTTTAAGAGGATGCAAATAGGCATTCTTCTAAATTTGGAATCAAATGTTGTATTACTAGGAGATGGTTTGATCATGCAAAAGAGGGAAGTTCTTAAAAAGCAACTAGAAGAATTGTTCACATCTCTGTGACCGAAGATTATTTGGGTTGAGTAACATTTATTTGTTTTGTTGACCTTCCATAAAAAGGAGGTCAGGTGTCAGGATTTCTCTTCTACGATCGATTAATATAAACATTAACAAATTCAAATTGGACTAGTGTCCTCTCAACAAGTCAGGGCTTGGGAAACTTAAATTTCTACACTTTCTTGGGAGTGGATGGTTGTTCATGCTGAAGAAGAGTTTGACCCAATGTTTTATATCTATCCTAGTTGATCATGATTTAACATTAGAAGTTTATTAATTGTTCCCCAGTAACCAAAACGCGTTAGCTGGTTGCTTTTCGGTTGGGCAATAATCGTCGGTGAAGGACAATCACTCGTTCTTAAAACTAGCATTTTTTCTATACGTAATCAATCAAACGCTATTTACACTACCTAAAAACTATTCTTCTGTTCAGAAATGATATGTTCCTAGGAATACTTGCTTAGTGAAAGGCTTGATGTTACTGGGTTGAAAGATCAGTTGACATCATCCATAAGTAGAGAAAACCAAGTGAAAATAATGTTGAAAAGCATAAAGAAGGGGGAAGAATAGGATTCACTTGACATTGTGGAATCCACATCCTTATTCTATTCCACATTAACTGCACAGTATTTCTTTGAAATATAGACATTGGAGAACTTTTAGTTGTCCACATTGCAAATCATAATACCAGAATAAGTCAGTTGTTAACTAAATTTAAACTAATAACCAAATACCAAATTTTCTTCATAATCAAACAGCAACTTAATTAATGAACAAAAGAACAGAAAGCATCAGAAAACATATTATTTGTCATATGTCTTGTTATTTACCCTGTACCATTGTATGTTTCATGTTCATGATTTTGATATTATTGAACACCATGCCTATACACCTGTTCCCATTTTTCTGATTTTGTGACAGATTAGTTTTTGTGATGTTTTTGTACGTCATTTTAGCATTTGAATCTTGTTTCATTTTGGTCTCTTAGTTATTTACAAGATTCATGTGGTATGTTGTAGTATTCATGCTCAGTGTCTGAACTTTATTTTTCTTACAATTTTGGTGTTTCATCATATTTTTTGTTCTTAAATGTTTTATCGATCGGAACATCAAGCAGAAGGCTTATGATCAAATTATTGGCATCCTTTGTATCATAGTCCAATTACTAGTGCGAGCTCGGATGTATCATGTATGACCCTGCTAAATCAGTTTCAAGGCTACTCTCTTAATTGAACACAACATGTTTTTCTCTTTTCCATTCTGTAGTGGTCAGTTATTTTAATTGCAACTCAAAGCCATCTGTGTTTGATCTTCTGATAAAGGTTTATATTCAAGAAGGAATGCTTGGCAATGCTATAAAGATGTTCCAGTTGATGGATTCTCAAGGTTATGCAGCTTCAGGTAATTCCTGCAATGCTATAATTCCTGTTATTTGTAGAAGAAAGCTAGCATCATTTGTATGGACTTTCAATGAGTTGCTAGTGGAATCCGTGTGAATTTGAGCATTTTCAACATTGTATCTCAATGTTCTGACAGTAAACATGGGAAAGCTAGTCATATTTTGGGGATGATAGAAAATGTTGGCTTTTTGCCCAGCACTTCGTCATACAATGCAGTGCTCAACGGGTTTTGCTAGAATAGCCGACACAAGTAAGCTATCAAGCTAGTAGGTTTAATGAAAGTAAACAGGAGTAAGGCATTTGCATACACTTGCGTTGTTATTATTGATAATTTATGCAAAAACTGACATGAGTGCTAGAGCTTATTTTCTATTGAAATGGATGAGGGAGAGGGGTATAACTCCTAATGAAAGCACCCATAATACTCTGATGAATGGATTCTTTGGAAATGGGAATATAAAGGTTGCTATAAGGATTATGAATAATATATTAGTGTAAATTATATACCATGCTTTATTACTTTCAATACTGCAACCAATGGTTACTGTCAATTTGTTCTCATTGATGAATCTTCGAGGGTTTTATATTGAATGGAAGCAAGAGATATGAGGCACAATGAAGTTACTACTTATGGTGCTTTACTTAATGGTCGCTGCAGGGTTTTAATGTTGGATTCTATTGGGAACTTTTTCAAAAAGATAAGATCCGCGGCGTACATCTCGACCATGTTATGTATGGGATTTTAGTGGCAGTTTCTGTGCAGCTCTCTAAAGCTTTGTAAACTTCTATACACCAAGGTCAAGCCTGATGTTGTGAATCATTCAGCTTATATAAATTGTTTTTCCAAAATAGGTTTTGTTAGCCAAGTGAAGGAGATTCTGTCCAAGATGCTCAAAACTGTTGTTCTGACAAATAAAAATCTGTATGCTACGCCAATCCACAATTGTTGCAGGTTTGGGAATCTCATAGATGCTTTGAGATTCTATTCCAACATATACAAAATTGATGAAAATGTTGATCATGTCGCATGCATCGAAAATGTCGATCATGTTTCATGCAACACAACGGTTTCTGCACTTTGCAAAAATGGGAAATATACAGAAGCGGAGCAATTCATTGAACATATGATTAATATAAAAGTGGTTCCCAGTATCATCAGCTACAATTGCATTATAAGCTGTTATGCTGATAGGGGTGATTCACTAGGAGCTTTCTCCATTTATGACAAAATGGTTCAACAAAGAATTTATCCTAATGCTTTCACTTACCAGGCTTTGCTTAAAGCTCTATGCAATGGTGGAAACTTGGATGAGGCGAAGAAATTTTGGCTTAAACTTCATTCACTTCCTTCTTCTATTAATATCCATACATATAATACATTGCTCCGAGGAATATGCAATTCAGGATTAATGGAAGATGCTTTGAGTCTATGTGATGATATGGTAGAGAATAACATTGCTCCTGATATTTATACTTATACCATTCTTGTAAGCGGGTTCTGTAGGAAGGGGGAAGTTGTTCCTGCTATTATTCTTTTGCAGAAGATGACAGATAAGGCAATGTTTCCTACCAATGCAGCATACACTTGTTTAATTCAAGGTTTGATACAGGAAGGCCAATTGAAGGCTGCTTCTTACATTTTTGATGAGATCATAAAGAATTCTAACATTGTCCCAGACACTGGTGTTTATAATGCTATGATGGATGGATATTCGAGAGCTGGCATGATCAAAAAGATGGAGAAGCTATTCTTTTCAATGAAGAAGAAAGGTTTATCTCCAACACTGCAAACTTATAATGTTCTCATACATGGATATTCCAAAAGACAGTTGATTTTGATATCGTTTAGACTGTACAAAACTATGCATTGGAGATGCATTGTACCCGATAAACTGACATATCATTCACTAATTCTTGGGCTTTGTGAATCCGGCATGATTGATGTGGCCGTTAAGTTTTTGGAAAAGATGGTTTTTGAGGGCGTTATTCCCAATAACCCTACTTTTAATTTGCTTATTATTAAGTACAGTGAGAAAAGTAGAATGGACACTGTTTTCAAATTAGTCACTTGTATGAAAAGATTGAAAATGTTGCCAAGCTCTGACGCTTATGAAGCCATTATCAGTGGATTGAATAGAAAAGGCTGGTTCCACCAATCGTATGGTGTTTTGCATGAAATGATGGTGGAAGGTTTATGTCCGAAGCCCACGCATTATATTACCATGATCAATGGAACATGTCGTATTGGTGATATACGTGGTGCATTTAGACTCAGAGATGAAATGGAGAGGTTGGGTCTTGTGCCTCCTAAGGTCGCCTCCAGCGCGATTATTAGGGGTCTTTGTAAGTGTGGGAAGCTTGAAGAAGCAATACTGGTCTTCGCTGACTTACGTAGAACAGGTATTTTACCTACTGTTGCGACATTCACTACTCTCATGCATGCTCTTATCAAGGAAGCCAAACTAGATGATGCTTTATGTCTAAAGGATGAGATGGAACAGTGCAGTTTGATTGTAGATCTTGTTACATATAATGTTTTAATCACTGGATTATGTAGCCATGGCCACCTCGATAAAGCTTTAAGACTGTATGAGGAGATGCAACAAAAGTTCCTTTGGCCCAATATTACTACTTACACAGTACTCATTGATGCTATTAAGAAGGAAAATAAAGTCATTGAGGGAGAAAAGCTTTTGGAAGATATTCATCGAAGAGGCTTGATATCTCTTCGAGAAAATGTGTCTGGTATTGATGATGAGCTGACAAATACCAAAAGAAGGTTGAACATGCTAAGGCATTGCTGCAAGTGAGGAGCCAATCTCCTTCTAGTATGTTTAATTTTCGTTAAACAACTGTTCAGAGATTTTTATTCCCAAGGTATGTGATACTTTTTTAAGAGAATTTTTGTTTGCTTTTCTTTCTTAGTCACAAAAAATAAGCATCCCCATCAACCCAAATTTTGTTCTTACATGATATTTATTTTTGGATCTAGGATAATTCTCTTATCCATTGGAACAAGGACATTACTTTATACATGGAATTGGAGTGAATGAGCTTGCAGATCAGGTTTCCAGCTTGATATAGCTAGGTATAGATTTATGCTCATGTTGTTAATATCATCTCATCATGATAATTGGTATTCAGTATTATACATATTAAGCATGAAGATACAACAACAACAACCAAACTTTAATCCCACTAGGTGGGGTCGGCTATATGAATCCTTTGTTTTCATTTCGCTCTATCAATTAACAAATCTTTATCTAGGTCTAAGTGAGTAAGACCACTCTTTATAGTTTCTTGCCATGTCTTCTTTGGTCTTTCTCTTCCTCTTTGTATGAGGAAAATCTAATAATTTGATTTTCCTAACTGGAGCTTCAATTGGCCTATGATTTATATTTTCAAACCATTTAAGCTAACTTTCTTTAAGTTTATCCTCAATTAGTGTAACTCCAACTTTCTCGTAGATATATTCATTCTCATTCTATTCTTATATGCCACACATCCACTTTAGCATCTTCATTCCTGCAACGCATATTTTATTTATATGTTTCCTCTTTGTAGGTCAATATTCAACACTATATATGATCGTTGGTTTTACTATAGTTTTATAAAATTTATTTTTAAGTTTGGATAAATTTTTTTTTAAAGTATGCAACACGAGGACTTCCCAGTATGTCACTTATCCTAGTAATACTCTCACCCAAACACGCTTAACTACGAAAATCTGATGGGATCCGGTGCTTTAAAGCTGGTATGATCGCACCCATATTAAGCATGAAGATACTTGGAAAAATTTATAATTTGACTCAAATAAATTATTTTCTATATATATAAGTTTAGCATCATTGTGCTTCTATTAAGAGCTATGTAGGTCATTTAGTTAAATGGTTATTTATTGAAGAGTAGAAGGGAATTTGTGAACATTTCTTATCCGTCATAGTTATAGATCCATGTACTGAGCATTACTTTTTGAGTGACATGATATCCATAATTTATTCACAATAAACTGCAATAGAGCCTTTGAGGTGGAAGGGACATTATAAACTTATCTCAATTTTTTAAAATTCTTAATTAGCTCCATTGAGCTGCTATCAGGTCTCTGAGGTTTGTTCCTTCTTTTTGTTGATTATTTTGGGATGTTTTTAAAAAGTAGATTTTGTCTCCTGTATTTCCTTTCGTGTCTCTCTCTCATATTCATCCATCTCCATTTGATTTATGCCAATGAGAAGAAGTTTTTTAAAAAAATTTAATATTTAAAAATTTGATCTATAACAAAATTTGATATAGGAAATTAATTTTTAAATTTATGCTTTAAAATTATTAGAATTTAAAATTTTTATTCTAGATTATAAAGCATCGTTCTCTATCTAATTTAACGCGACGAGAATAGATTTTAAATTAGGATCAACATTTAAGCCATTAAATTATATTTTAATTTTTATTTTGAAGATCTTAGAAATTAGAAATTACTAATTTTAGATTTTGAAACTACCTTGCAAGAATATAAAATTCAAGTCATGAAATTAAATTTTAATTTTTAATCTAAAATTTAAGAAATTTGAATTTCTAGTTTAATTTTTAAACCTTTTCTCTCTCTGACTTAACTCAGCAAAAGTAATTTTCTTAAATTTTAAATCATGAACAAAATTTAAGTCAATAAATAATGTACATTTTAATTTTAAAATCAAGCGGTTATTTATTTGTCTTGGTTAAATTTTATGTAAGTTAAAATTAATCTTATGGGTCACATCATATATAAATTCTAATATTAAATTAACAAAATTTTAATTTTCTTAATTTTAAAATCAAGGAGTTGGTTGTTTGTCTAGGTTAAATTATCTGGGTTAAAATTAATTTTATAGATCACATCTTAAAATTAATTTTATGGTTACATCACATCTTTTACATTGATTCTTGACTAGGTAACTTTTTTCTGTAGCTCTTTTTTTTCTTTTATTCCTTTTACCACAATACTTCATGTTCGTGTGAAAGGGTGTGCTTTCTATTAATTGACTTTCATGCTTCTATTTATTTTTCTAATGGAACATGTGGGATATTTATTCCCAATTATTGAGGTTTTTTCATTTATCCTTAACTAGGTAACTTTTTTCTAACTCTTTTTATTTTTCCTATTCCTTTGACCACAATATTATATATTTATGTGAAAGGTGTTTCCATATATGCAATATGTTCTTTTAACCTATTTGTTATATATGTTTCCTTGTAGAAATAAGAATCTTGTCTATTATTGAGTATCTATTTATCCTATACATTGATATTATACTAGGAAAAACTAACTTTTTGTTCTTTCAAACTAACTCTGAACTGAAATTCGCAATGAAATTCCTTTTCCAAGTGAGGAAGGGAAGGAGGTTGAGTAGTGTACTATTACAATATAACTGACTTGCATTCTTTTAGTTGGTTAGTATTTCTTTTACTTTTTTTTTTTAGAATTCTTTATCTTTTTGGAAGTGGAACATGCAAGAAGTTAATTTTTTGTTATCGCTCAAAGTAATTCTCATTTATTTAGATTTCCTCATTAACACGTATATGTAACCTTTTTCTGGTTTTCAATTTTTTCTATTCCTTGTACCACAACACTATATATTCATGTAAAAGGTGTGATTTCCATTTTCCATATATACAATATATTCTTCCTTTAACCTATTTGTTATGTGTGTTATAGAAATAAGAATCATGCCTATCATTATGTTCATCTATTTATTCTATACACTAGTATTATATTGAAAAAAACTAATTTTTCATTTCTTTAAACTCTTGATCTGAACTGAATAATCTGTTGGGCTGCAACTTTTCCAATTGCTTGATCTTAGCTATTGCAGTCACACCTTCTCTTTCCACTTTCCATTGTGTATAGTTTATTGTCCTTTTCACCTCTTTGTTATATGTGTTGACTTTTAGAAATAAGAATTTTGCCTCTTATCATGTTCGCCTTTTTATCCCAAACTTTAGCACTATATTGGAAAAAAGTAATGTTTTATTCCTTCAAACTTATGATTAGGAGTGTGCATTAAACGATTCAAACTGAACTAATTTAATTTGATCTGACTGGTTTGGTTTATAATATGCCAGTTTGGTTATTGGTTTGGTAATTGAATTTTTTGGTTAAATGATTTGGGTTCAGTTTCTTATATTTGGAAACTGGACTAATCGAATTAATCAAATACATACCACTATGTGATATTATTGTTGAAATTATATGAAATTAGTTTTCGTTAATTTTCTTTTTAAAGTTATGATATTCATTTTTTTGGTCATATTCTTAGTCTTTGTGGTTGTAAACTCTTGTAGCATTTTATAATATTGTTTTTTAGGGATAATTAGTTAAACAAAGAGAAAATTATAGTTTTAACCAAACCAAACCGAACTGACCGAATTTTATTTGGTTTGTTTAGGTTTTGGTTTATAGTCTTATTCAGTTGGTTTTTGGTTTATATTTTTATTTAGTTGGATTGATTTTTTTAAATTTCAAATCTTTTTTTCGGTTCAATTAAGCAAACCGACCAAATCAACCTAATGCACACCCCTACTTGTGATCTGAAGTGAACGAGCTGTAGGGTGGCGCCTTTTCCAAGTTTTTGATCTTAGCATGCTCGCTGCAGTCACACTTTGATGCGTGACAATATGCAAGTTGCGATCCAAATTAAAGATCAGTAAATAATTCTGGCAGATGAACATAAATTGATAATAGATTTACCAAATAATTTTTAGGCAACTTTATCTCAACAAGTCAAAGCTAGGGGTACGCAGTAGTATAGGTATACTCACAAATAATATTACCCAACAACAATTTATCACACAATATAATTCCAGGTTCACATGGGCGAGCAAATCAAACAGTCCCAATAACAAATTCCACAACTAAATCTCGCAGGATTTTCAAGATATTCAGTTGATGTTCGGGCTTACCTCGAGAGGAGATTCCGGATCTCAAAGCGGAATTGCAACGACTCGCGGATTGTCTGTATACGGCAGCACTGTGGAGTCCAGCAGAGGGCTGAAGTTGGGAGCTCGCCAGGCGGTGGCAGGGGCGCGTGCAGTGACGGCGAGGCCTAACCAGTGGTCAGCCGAGCTAGGCACCCCCAAGCAGAGGGCGAGGTTGCAGCGGACGATGGTGACAGGAGTCCTCAGGATGCACGCGGGACTGTGCGGATGATGGACGCGGGAGGGGCCGTCGGCCTTCGCACGGGGTTGGCGCTGATGATGTGCGAGCGGAACAGGCGCAGTGTCGGGCGAGGCAGAGCCAGTGGCGCCTTGCGCTGGCGTCGGCTCTGATGGCGGGCGAGCGAAGCNAGTCGCAGGGGATGAAGAAAGAGAAGAAAATAGTTTGCAGTGTAGGAAAATTGCAAAGCGAGGCCTGGACTTTAATTGGGTTGAAACTGAGAACTGAGAGGGAAGAGTTGAGAAATACCTCAAATTTCTTTAAGATATTTAGGGATTTTCACCCAAGGTCCCAATCCTTCCCTTCACCGGGATATAACACAGTATTTCAACACAAAATAATTTCATTTCAGGATTAAAATAAACAGTACTAGTTCTTGCCCTTATATAGGCGCTTACAATCGAAATTCAAATTGCAGAAATAAATGCGGAAATAAAAACTGATTACAACATGCCAAATTTGAATATTTAAAAATAGAAGAAAATAAACGAGATCAGCCCAAAATTTGGAATATTCCCATTCAAATCAATAAATTGATTTAAATGGGGATTTCCAATCCACTGATCAGCCACCAATCGTGCCTGCTACCAAATCTGTCGATATCAATCCTCCATTCAGATCGACGCCACGTGGTGAGATCTCGGACGTCGAGTGTAGACCCTGCCTGGAATAAATCGACGGTCTGATGTCGTCGTGTCCCCACGACACTTTCTCTTTCTTTAGTGCTCAACCTTATGATCTCATGTGTAGCAAGCATGGTGCTCCCAGCCTTGAGAACTATTGCTTTTGCTTGTTGGGATGGGAACCATTTGGTTGAGGAGATGACCTAACATTCTTAACCGTTAAAAATACAGAAATGTGAGATATTCTATCAACAGAATCACAATATTATAAAATTTTACTTAAATGTCACAAAAAACTTAATTATTTACATATTAAACTCCCAAATCCTTGTACTTGCACACAACATACTCTAAAATAATTCAAATGCTATTTAGCCACCTTTATTTGTAATTCTTCATCAAATTATCTAGATTTAGAGATGACATGTATATGGTGGGGATATTGTGATAGCCTATACTTGATTATGTCCAGATTTGCTCGATCTTGATCACATATTTAGATTTGGGCTGATTTGGTTGATTGATACTGATTGAAGTTTTAGAACCAACTTAAAAAGTTGAAGGTTTGCCTTAATGCTTCTATTGAAATATTTTCTTATTTAGATTGTATTTAGAAGTTAATTTTTTATGTCTAGTTTTATTTCCTCATTGTCATGTACTGATATCTCAATATAAAGAAGTAACCTCCAATTGTAATGGTTGGTTGTTATTATTGAATGAAATGATATTTGAGTTCTCTTAGAGCCTAGATCCAAGTTAAGGAGACGATATCCATGATAGGAAAGGATGAGGATTACCTTTGTGTGAGAATCCTTGCACTTTTCAAATTAGTCAAGTTGGTCTCTAGGCCATGCATTATTTGGTTGGAGGCTATTTTATTAATGGTCATGGCCAGAATTATTTTTAGTCATTTACATATAATTATATTATTAAAAAATGAATTTTCATTCCATCATACATGACTCCAATATAAAAAAATTTACTTTATATTAAATTCTACAAAATTCTTCGTATAGTTAATTTTATTTTATATTTTACATAATTCTTAATATAAATTACATAAGTTCATCATATTTTTTTAATTTTCATTTATTCACGTAGTTTAAAGAAAACTGAAATATTTTTTTCAAATATTTTTTCTTTGCAACAAAACATAGCTTAATTTGTAAATACGTTTTGCCTCAATGATGGGATCCAATGGAGGACATTACCTTTGTAACTAGTGAATCAATTTGCGTAATTTGAAATTTATGTCAAAACTTTAGATTGAGATAATATATAAAATGGTTCAATAATTAGGGATAGCGTCCTCCATTGGTCCCTTTGTTTAATGCTAAATGATTTGTCTACATACTATCTCAAATTTACAAAATATAGGAATCTAATTGCATGTAAGCTAAATTAGAGGGACCTAGATATAATTAAGCCTATCTGTGAATGTGTTATGTGTATTAATTTTAGGAATGTGAATTTATTGTTGTGTTTCCTACTTAAGTGGTATATGTAAATTCAAGTCTTGTTAAAATTAAACAGTATCGCTGTGCCATTGTGTTCAGTCCTGTTGATTTTTAGTGTGAGTGCTTCTGTGTCATTGGTGATGGTTTTTATCTGAATTATACACGCATACATTGGATGATGGCGTGCAAAATTTCTGATTTGTATTTTGAACTCAGCATTTAAATACACTGCTCAGAGAATTTTTGGTTTATATTTTTGGAAATGTTTCATGTATGATTGACGAAGCAGGGACTATTGGGGATTAATATTGTTGGGCAATGCACGATAATGGAAGTATTATTCTTGTGATGTTTGTAAGATTTTACGGTTTCAAATGTGCAACTTGATGTTTAATTGGTAAACAGTTGCTTTTATATTTCATTAATGTGACCATCTTTTTAAGTAAAGGGAGCTGCTCATATGTTACTGTTTCTGATATGTTGATCATTACTGAAGTTAATATAATTATTTGATTGGCAAATGTCTTGGCCACTGATATTTTGTATATGTGACGCCTGGTTGGAAGTGTTCATGATGCAATCCCTAAATTGAATGATGCTCTTATGCACTAAATGTCAATACCACAAGCTTCACAGAAGAATTGTAGGGGAAATTAGGATGTGTTCATGCTAAGGTTCAAACCCTAGGAATTACATTCAAGAGCACTAATTCTCAAAGATTTGATTCTATGACTTTGAGATTTTACCATAAGAAACTGTCATCCAACAAGTAACCCTAAGTTACCTGGAAAAATAAGAGAACCAATATAAGCAAATTTCAAGTGATAAAGTAGCTAACTCAACATAAAACAATCCAAGATCAAGTCAAGCATGTAATAATAAAATTATCATAAGAGAATTCAGGTGAGGAAAGAGGGGGAGTGAATCAATGGAGGGGGGAGTATAGAGATGTAGATACCCAAGGGACTCAAATTGTCTATCCGTGGAGAGGATTGACGTCAAATAGGCTTGATTCGATCGACGAAGATTGGTGATGGTGGTGGTGGCGGTGGCGGTGGTGCGGATCACCATTTAGTGGCTGTGAGCTCCCAGTATGGAGTCAGCAGTGGCCACCTCTAGAGAGAGAACCAGTGGCAACAGGCTTTCAGCGAGGGAACTAGCAGCAACGATTGGTTATCGCGGCGGTAGTGACCTTACTGGGCGGCAGTGGCGACATAGGGTTGTGGTGGCATGGAGCTCCAATGGAGGAATCGACAGCGGTGGGCGATTCCAATAAAAGAAAATATAACATTTATGCATAGCTTAACTATTGTTAACACGTGGTTCCTGCGCTGCATCCTGACCGAACACGTGGCGTCTGGCTGACCTTCACTTGACTGATTGATTTGCTGACTCGACTCTAGGTTTTGCAGGACTTTTGACCAGGTCAAACCGCGGCCACGAGGGTTTAAGCTAGCCTTGTTCACGATATTCCAAGATCTTCTCTATAGCATCGGGCACGAGGTAACAAAATACCGCCTATCACAATCAGCTCCACCTACCACGCCGTTCCCAGTACAAGGCGCCTGTCCCCAAGACCCGCAAACCAAGAGTCCGTATGCCCCAACAGTCACGAATCCCTAGAAAAGGTACTAGTATTAAATGCTATCACCTTCCTTTCACAATTTCAGGTCTCTCGGGCGACAGGCGAGCGGCGGGGGCTCCAGGGCTTACTCATCACCTATTTCACCGGGAAACCTGGGTGAAGCTACGCATCCCCACCGGCTATAAATAACGCTGAACAGTTCTCCAAGTAAAAAGGAGGAGAGGGAGATCAGCAACTGGTAACCAAGAGCGATAGAGAACTCTCTCTCTTTCCAGAACAGCTCTCACTGTATCAGGGCCCCAACTGAGAAGCTCCTTTTCTTCTTCTTCTTCTTCTTTTCTCTAAGAAAGCATTATACAAAGCCTTCAGGGCTATCTTTTTCCTATTAGGGAATCTCTTTGCTGATTGACCGGTGGACGTAGGGGATTTTCTCCCTGAACCACCTTAAATCTCTGTGTGCTTCTCTGGTTGCTTTGAACTAATCCTCTTCTTGAGCTTTCATTAACAGGCTCATCCCCCTTGCGCGCCGCCGTCTTCCGGAACTCTCTTTCTCTTTGTTGTTTCCTGGGACCCCCACATCCTACGTCAACAACTATATAAAAGTGCTGTCCTATAAAACAATATATATTAAAGCGCTACAAAATAAAATATACATCAAAACATGTGATGATAATAGGATCACTCCAAAGGAACTTGATGACGTTGTTGGAGTCAGCATCGATGATGCTCTGCATCACGATATGAGCGTATGAATTCATGGTTCATTTGATATGAGACCAAAAGATTATGACTTTTCATCACAACACACATCAAGTCTTTATGCCACAATAGAGTTTGCTACATGAATCTTGTTGTTTCAATTACATTCTATCAAATAACAACTTCTCGTTTAGCATTAAGTATGTAGGGTTATTTCTTATTCTCTTTATCACTCTCTCTGCTTCCTTCTTATGCTGCCCATTCACATTCTCTCTACTACGAGATTAAGAGAAGTTGCTGGCAGGGCTTGGGATATCAAGAGAGGGTGGGAGGAATGCGGCAAGAAAAAGAACAATTGTGTGTAAGATAGAGATAGAGTGGTAGATCCAAAAAGGGAAATTAAGAGAGAGAGCAAGTGTTTGTAGGGAATGAGATCCCAAAATGATGTATTACGCCCAACATTTGCTCTCACTGGAGCGAGGAATGAGAATTGAGCTTGGTGCTCTTTCTTTTAAAATGCATGCGGTATAAGCTTCTCCTTCTATTCTATTTTGTGCTAAGAGAAAGATTCAGGTTGAGTTGAATCTGGCCTAGTCCAATTACTCTATTTCATCTAAAGGGAAAGGTGAAATGTTCTTTGATTGAAATGAAATCTAAAGTCCTATGGAATACACAAGATGTTAATTCTCAGTTATCCAGATCTTTTTATTGATTCTTAAATAGGTAACTTTTTTCTTTAGCTTTTTTTTCTTCTATTCTTTTACCACAATACTTTATATTCTTGTGAAAGGTGTGTTTTCTATTAATTAACTTGCATTTTTTTCATTTATTTTAAAATGCAAAGTGTGGGATATTTATTCCCAATTATTGAGATTTTTTCATTTAACCTTAACTAGGTAACCTTTTTAAGTTTTTTTTGGCTCTTTTTATTCTTTCTAATCCTTTGACCACAATACTATATATTCGTGTGAAAGGTTTGTTTTCCGCTTTTTATATATACAATATATTCTTTTTTTAATCTATTTGCTATATATGTTTCCTAGTAGAAATAAGAATCATACCTATCATCAAGTCATCTATTTATCCTATACATTAATACTATATTAGGAAAAACTAATTTTTTATTCCTTCAAACTAATGATCTGAACTAAAAAATTCGCAGGGCAACACCTTTCCCAAGCGAGGGAGGGAGGCTAAACCGTGTACTGTTACAGTATAACTGGCTTGCATTCTTTTAGTTGGTAAGTATTTCTTTTACAATTTTTTTAACTTTTTGAAATAAGAAATGGTAATTCCATTTGCGACTTTAAGGTATAATTTAGATTCTACGCAAGTTCACAAAAGCGAAAATGTGCCATTTGAGTCTCTCCTGCACAAAATGTTTTCTGTACAGGTTCTTTTTAATGGATTTTGTTAAGTTTGATTATGAAGTTATTATTTTAAAAAAATAAAAATGCATATTTAAGTATTACAAATATATTTAAATATTTTCAATTGTTATTCTAACCTCAACTTATATTTGTTTTTATATTTTAATCGATAAGAATAATTTTTAATGTTTAAATATATATTTTAAATTTTTTAAAATAATGATTTAATGGTCAAACTTAACGGAATTTGTTAAAAAGGATCTAGATGATTTTTTTTTTGGTCGGAGGGTCCTAGGCGGCATATTTTTATTTTTGTGGATTTGTGTGGAATCATCAGTTTACCTCAAGAGCCTGGATGGAATTATCAAATAAGAATCATGCCTATCATCAAGTGCATCTATTTTTTCTATACATTGATATTATACTAGGAAAATTAATTTTTCATTTCTTCAAACTTTTGATTTGAACTAAAGGCCACAACTTTTCCAATTGTTTGATCTTAGCTGTTGCAGTCACACCTTCTCTTTCCACTTACCATTGTGTATAGTTCATTATCCTTTTAATCTCTTTGTTATATGTGTTTACTTTTAGAAATAAATATTGTGCTTCTCTTCATGTCTGCCGTTTTATCACAAACTTTATTACTATATTGGAAAGAACTAATTTTTCATTCCTTCAACCTTGTGATCTGAAGTGAACAAGCCATAAGTGGCACATTTTCCAAGTTTTTGATCGTAGCATGCTCGCTGCAGACGCTATGAGAACTATTGCTCTGCTTGTTGAGAACTAGTGCTTTTTTTGGGCCTGAAGTCAGTAGTAAATATGATACAGTTGTTTTGATATTATTGCATTAGATTTTGTGCATACTAACACTTTTTTAATGTTTCGTAGGACAATTATGATGGTATGCTTGCAACTAAGCATCCCAAGAAAATCCGTTCGTTTCGTGTTCTTATCCAGATGCATAGGGCTGTTAAACTGTTTGCAACAGGACTTCGCACAGTTACTGGTTTGATTAAGTTCTAATGAAGGAAATCATTCACTGAAACGCAAGCAAAAGGTAATGAGTTATGCTACACTTCCTAGTAAATTGATCCGTACATAGCTCAGTGCTGGATTTATGTTTAATCCACTACATTATTCGATTGATTAAAAATTTGATTTATTGAATAATCCAGTGGATTGATCCCAAATCTATCATTAAGCTGTATATTAGTCAATTCATTGTGCTGCATAACTAAAATAGAAAATAACTACCGAAATTGCATTGTACATCTAGAATAAACCGAAAAATATATGATCCCAGGTGGATACTTGACATGTACCCCCCTACCAGGTCCATCACAGGGGAAACGAAAGCCAAGATGGTCATGGCCTAAAAGACATTTTAGAAACTCATAAAGGTCCATTTACTGGGCAGGGTCATAAGGGTCTTTATGAAATCATACCAACATCATGGCATGCTCAATTATCTATTAACTTGGCTATGTTAGGCTCTTTAACCATTGTTGTAGCTCACATGTATTCCATGCCCTCTTATCCATACCTAGCTATTGACTATGGTACATAATTTTCGTTGTTCACACATTACATGTGGATTTGAGAAAAAAATGCAGTTCTGAATGCTTTTCTTAAAATCCAAAGTTTTAGCTACGTTTTATAGGAAATTTTCCCATGGCCTAACTGGGAGGCCTAGTGCATGCTTTATCGGACCAACCCTACTGATAACCCATATCTTGAAGAGGTTCACCTATCACATTTCAATCTTAAATAATAGTGGTATTTGCATACATGTGCATAAAAATCTTGATTATGTGAGTGAAAATTATATATGAAGGTGGTTAGATTGTATTTGAATTATTTTAGAGTTTATTGTGTGTAAGTGTAAGGATTTGAGAGTTTAATATGTAAATAGTCAAGTTTCTTTGTGACCTTTAAGTAAAATTTTATAATATTGTGATTCTATTGATAAAATATCTTACATTTCAATATTTGTGAAGGTTCATGGCAACTAAGTTATTCTGGTTTGGGTCTTTGTATTTGGGTCCTTACACTTTTTAAATTAAGTTTGAATTTTAGTTTCGATTTTATTTGATTGGAGGTCATTTTATCTATGATTATGGCTAGAATTGCCTCTATTCATTTATAAATAAGTAAATTATCAAAAAAATAAATTTTTATCTTATTGTACATAAATTTCAATATAAGAAAATTACTTTATATCAAATTCTATTCAATTCTATTTGGTTAGCAAATGTCATAGCTAATGATATTATGTAGGTGCTGGGGATCCTTGGGAGTGTTCAGCATAGGACATGAGCATATGAATTCATGGTTCTTAAAGTCTCATTTGATATGAGGCCAATATAATTACGGCTTTTTGTTACAACAACAATCAAATTTTTATACCATTAGGTAGAGTTCGTTTCATAAATTTTTTTATTTTCGTTACTTAGTATCAAATAATAACTTATCATTTAGTTCTTTGCCTGTGATGTTATTTCTTATTGTTGTTTTGTCATATTATTTTTTGAAATCATGCCTTTATATTATAAAGAAAATATGTTATAAAAATTATTTTATTTTATAGCTTACATAAAATTCAAAAAATTCATTTGTTTCACCTTTGAAACTTTCAATTCTCTAATCAAATAGACCCTGGAGGTGAATTTGTGGTTATAAATGTATTCTAATTCAGTCGCTTGGTTTCATGAGCAGTGACAATTTTTAAAATATTTTTGAGTCTTGTTATATGATTTTAATAATTAATTAATTTATAACGTTCACGTATTTAGTTTTATAATATTTTGTTATTTTTTCAATCAAATTATCTATATATTTTAGAATTAAAAAAAATTGAGTATGTCAATATGTGAATAATTTTTTATATAAGTTGGCATAAGAATTTTATTCTCTAGATAGTAATTTTGAGAATAATTATTTGCATGCAGTGAGAATTTGAATAATTGCATTACGAGAAAGTAATCACTAAGATTGATTGAATGAGAATTTAATTAAAATAATTAATCTTATTTGAATTTTATTTAAGTTTAAGTGAGTTGGGCTTGGTCAAAATTCAGCAGATTAAATGAAATATTTGATTTTTTTTAAGGTACGATAATAAATATTAAATATACTTTCTTGTTGCTTTTACGTCTCTGTCTTAGTTCGAGCTTTGGAGATGATGACCCCTAACTTGCCGCTGAGGGTTATTTATGATTAACTTATCGCTGAGGGCTATGATTGATGGTGAAAAAGCAGTTGAGGCGTAAACCAAAAAACTAGAGCCCTATAGTGTGAAATTGATTAATAAATAAAATGAAATTTATCTCGTGATTTTTAAGTTCGCATTCACATGCGCTGTATTGTGATCCGTACAATTATTTAGTTGTTGTTTAATAATATTATTTGTGATGAAATTGAGATTGTGTGTTTATTTACAAACATTTTATATTTAGCTTGTTAGTGATAATATTTACTCAGCCTGAGGTTGGATAGCTAATACCTATTTTCGCAGGTACTGCTTCATAAAAGGATCAATGGAAAGGGAAGAGGGCGAGTAGGAAGTGTTTTAGTTATGTTCCTCTTTTATTTTTGTCGCTACCCTTTTGAACTTTTGGAAACATAAAATGTATTAACTAATGAAATCTTTTTGCGTATTGTACAAACTAAACTTGAACTTTTATTACTGACATAGTAAAATATTTTACTATGTGTGAATATTTTTGCTTTTGAAAATATTCATTTCATTGTTTATCTAGAATATTATTTATTCACTTATTTTATGTTTAAATAGTGATAATATTGTGATTTTCTCTGTCACACCACTTGGTGCCGAGCTCTAATAATTAACTGATCTGCTGTTGGGCTTAGGTGTTTGATTGGGGTCGTGACATAATCATATTTTAAAATTTTGATTCTGTATTATATAATAAAATAAATTTTAATTTACTAAAGTTAGTGAATTGGAGACTTAAATTATGATTAGTTAATTTATTGATGTATAGTATTTTTTGAAATAGTTTTAGGTAGAATTTGTTTTTTAAGGGTGAATATGAGTGTTAAAAATATTCGAAATCCGCTGGGAATTCATTTGATTTTTTAATTGACTCTAAATTTGTTTGAAAATTTTAAATCGAATCATGCGCTAAGGACTTTGGCTCAAAGTTTATTTCTAGTTGATTTCAAGTTGCCCTAGTTCGCGCAAAACATGATTCGATTTGACTTAAAATTATATGTATAGCATAAATAATATTAATATATAATATAAATATATATATATATATAATTAAAATGACATTATATATAAGGGCAATTAACATTCAGGTTCCTGAGTTTAACACTTAATAACGCGCAGGTTTACGTTTTTAAAATTATAACATTGGTCCCTGAGTTTTAATAAAATATCAAATTATTTTTTTTATTTTTTATTATTAAAATGTTTTAAAATTACTACTCTTACCCCTCTCTTTCCTCCCGATCCCGCACACAGGCCGCGCGGCCGCTGGCGCGTTTGACTGCTGCACGGCTTGTCCGCCGGCGCGTTCAACTGCTTCACGGCGTGTTCGCCGGCGGCTGCGCGGTCTGCACGTGTGCGTAGGATCAGGAGGAGAGAGAGGGGTAGGGGATAAAATGGTAATTCTAAAAAATTTTAATAATAGAAAAATAGAAAAAGACGTATTTGATAATTTATTAAAACTCAAGGACTCCGATGTTATAATTTTAAAAACGTGAACTTTCGCGTTATTAAGTGTTAAACTCAAGGACCTGGGTGTAATTTGTCCTATATATAATTTAGCTAGTGGTTTACTAGTAGAATGGAGGAGATTTATAGCTTATTTTTCTTAAAGTTTAGGGATTAAAATCTCTTTGAACACATAATATTTTCATATTTTTTTATAATTGCGAGTCAATTCGAATTATGATTTGAGCTGGCTCGGCTCAAATTATATACCATTTCGATTTCAGATCGATTCGAGTTGAGCTGAGCTCAAAATTTTTGATTTCGAGTTGTCTTCAACTCGCTCGAAATCTGTCCGATAACAGCCCTAAGTGTGAATACTATTTGGTTGATCATAAATACACAGGTAATACCAATTCTTTGCACCATTCTAGAGGTTTTAGATAACATTTAGGGGCATTTAATTTATTATTATTTTGATATTATATTGTATAATTTAAATATTATAATACTTAAATATTATTTTTTAATTTTATAAAATATTATTTATTGATATTATTAAATTAAATAATTATTTTTATAAATAATATTGATATAATATTAAGATAATATTGAACTAACTGTACTCTTAAGTAATTGTACAATCAATTTTTGTGGCTATTCTAAATTATGTGCAACAGTGCAAGGTGATGTTCTTGTTAGTTGTTATGTAATCCATCACGTTATTATTCATGCACATGCTGACATGTTGGTGTATTTGTTATTGAGGATAATATTAAGGGGGCGTTTGATTCATTATCATCTTAGTATTATGTTATGTAATCTAGATGTCGTGATATTTATATGTCATCTTTTGACTAATAATTTTATAATTTAATTGAAAATTATTTATAAATATCATTAAATTAAATAATTATTTTCTTTAAATAATATAACATAACATCAAGATAATATTGAACCAAATATTTTTTAAGTTGAAAAAAGGGTAACACTGTCTTTCAAGATGAGTGTGCAGGTTAAATTGGAGAGTGGTTCAATGAAATGATTATTATTATTATTATTATTATTGAGTTTAGGTTTAATGAAATGATGTTGTCTCTGTCATCTAAATATTAATATTATTTTAGTACTTATACTATCTATATGTATTAGAGCTAAATTCTAGGTACCTATCAGTAATATTTAATTTTGTCGATGAGAAAAGGTAATTATTTTCAAACGGTAGTCATATGTAAATCGGAAAACATTGTATGGATGTGGATTGGAGAATCATAAATGCGGAAGATTGCCCGGCCCTCGGCCTGACCGGCGGAGCGGATGACCGCTTTGAGATCAACGGATTCGTCATCGGCGAGATGATTGAAGTGAAGATATCTATGACAGAAGGGCACTAGGTTTCTCCGGCCAACTACGGCGACAGCTTCATCTGCCGGCAGCTTCGCCCGGCGGAGCCCTAGACTGTTTGGCAATCGGTAAATTTCCCTTGTCCGGGAGGGATGGGGCGGTCACGTGCTGTGTCCAACTCCGCCGATGATGATGCTAACCAGAGGTTAGGGTTTCGAATCACCTTCCTTCCGTCTCCTCCTCCTCCTCCTGGTCTCTCTCTGATTCTTTCTCTCTCTCTCTCTCTTTCTGATCGAAAGAAGTCTAACGGGTGCAAGGTGATTTTGAACGAAATTTGGGAGTGTTTGAGGGGTGTTGATGCTGGAATCTTTGTGATCGGGATTTAGCTGCTTGTAGTAAGATATAAGAGATTTATTTTAGGTTCATATTGTTTTATATGGCATTCTGCATTCAGCTATTAGTTTACTTATATTTTTATATTTGCCGACGTTTAGGGGCTGTTTGGATTGGGGGTAGGATGAGCTAACCCGGGTTAGCTAGCTGAGGTAAGTTATTAATTACAATTTTCTGTTTGGATGCTAACCCGGGATAATCTTGGATAACCTTGAATTCAGTTTGACAAATTAATAACTTAACTCAGGATAGTAAACAAAAAAAAATGAAATAGAAAGAAGACATTTACTGATCTATTTAATACAGAAATAATACAATCTTCATCATAAATAATAAAAAAGGAAGGTTAAGTAGTAGTCGTACAATTGAGCATTATGATCATCATCGATTCACTAATCCCTACAACAAACAAATTAAAATTAAATATGACACAATAAGTAGTAGTAATACGTCAATCACTTCAAAATTACATTACAAAATAACTTGGCTCATCCACAACTGTTCAATAATCCCCGTTCGGATAATCTCCCCCCTTCGTTGTTCAGTCGCAGATATATGTGTATTAGAAGTAGGATAATATAAAAATGTGAAATGTGAACATTTCATTTTTATTTACCGTAGGCTAAGTAAAGTGAATAATTTTCATTGTTACACAACTCTCCATAATTTTTTAACCTCATTCTTACAATTATCAACTCAATCTTGGCTCGGCAAAAAGCATAACCTTTCCCATATTTACCTCTCCACCAGGATACCAAGAATAATTGATATTGCAAAAAAAGGGAAGGTTAAGAATTTATCAAGTGTTGAGACACAGTAATAATCTCAAACATCATTGCTCTCATCCGTAGCGTTATGAAAACCCAAAATCAGAAAAAATATGCAACAAGCTCATCATATATCTTTATGCGCACTTAAATGTATGCCTGCAGCTTTTACAAAACCTGAGCATGTAAGTATCCAATGAACAAAAATAATGATATGGAACCATAAAAACAACAAAACCACAAAACAGAAAAATCACAAAGATGATATTATTTGAACAAGTATAGTATCCAATAATGTGGAGTTGTAGAAACATTGAAATTAGGAAACAGTAAAATCACAAAAATGATACGGTTCCAACAAGTGTAGTATCCAATAATGTAGAGTTGTAGAAACATTGAAATTAGAAAACAGTAAAATCACAAAAATGATATGGTTCAAACAAGTGTAGTATCCAATGATGTAGAACGTAAAAAATAGCAAAACCACAAAACAAAAAAGCCACAAAGACATTATGATTTGAACAAGTGAAATATCCAATAATCCGGAAACATAGAAACATGAAAACCACAAAACAAAAAAATCAAAAAGATATTATGGTTCTAACAAGTGTCGTATCCGATAATGTGGAACCATAGTAAATATTTGCATGAATTTGAATATTTGAACTTACCAAAGAAGCACAAAAACAGTAGAACCAAAGCAATATATTGGAAATAGGAAGTGAATGTGGCATAAGCTAGCACAACCAGCATTAAATAAGAAGTCCAGCATATAATCAATGTAAGAAGCAGCCAACCACCATTAATTCAAATAACATGACATCCAACAATAAAATAAGAAAGACAACAATAATCAAAATAGCAAACAACCAACCAACTCTATTTAATGGAAATAATAATGAGACAATAATTGTAAGATAAGAAAAAAATATATAAGTAGTAGTTGAGAGTAACGTGACATGTCATATGGGTAACATGCCATGTTTGAAGGGGTAACATGCCATGTTTGAAGGGGTAACATGCCATGTTTGAAGAGGTAACATGGCATGCATGAGACAAATCCAATAAGAACATTAAAAAAGACATCATGTCCTTAGTCAGATAAATGTAAGTGCAATGGGAATGAAATTATCTCAAAATGATCAATTCCTTAGTCAGCAACATCATAGAGAGATATCATAATATGAACACATATTAAAGCAAATATAAATTGCAGCCTCAAACATATTATTGCAATCATGAACCCTCTCATCAATAGATTAAATGAGCTTAAAATTTAGCAAAACCAGAGCTGGGTTTCTCCCAAAAAAAATGTGTAGCATGACACATGCTAAAAAAAAATCTATAACATAAGAGCGCATAAGAGAACATATTATTGCAACCATGAACCATCTCATCACTAGCTAAAATGAGCTTAAAATCTAGCAAAATCAGAGCAAGCCCACAGATCCAGCTAAAAATCTGTAACAGCAAAACCGCAAATAACAAATCCAGCTAAAAAGTCTCACAAAGCCCACAGAAGAAGATATGAAACAAGATTCAGAGGGGAAGAAGCTAGAGGAAGATCAGGTTGACAGCTTCAACTTGCGCAGCAGAGGAAACGGGAGATCTGGTCGTCACGGCCAGAGAGGGAAGAGGAAGAAGACAGAAATTACTCACCGACGGCCAGAGGAGGAAGAGGAAGCAGATGCGCGATCGCCTTAACCCAAGGAATGAGTTGGGGTAGCTTACCCCTGGGGTAGGCAGGGTAGCGGGGCTGAGCGGGGTTTCGCTACCCGGGGTTAGGTATAGGAAGCGAAACGACGTTTGGTGGGTTAGCTGGGTTAACTTGAGTTAACCCAGCTAACCCAGCCTTCTAAACGGGCGCTTAAGGTAATGAATCTGAGCCATTAGCACATATAATGTTGGTAAACGGAATAGAATGGTAATCCTTTTCACTTTGACCACTTTAGCTTGTGTGATTGTCAAGACTTGTTTGCTACGGGAGTTGTGAGATTGTTGATTATTACGCCATATTATTCTTGCTACTTCTTGAACATCAGCTCTCTTGACTGCAGATCAAAGAGAAGAAGGGTTGCTTCTACCGGGGAGAACCTAGAAAATACCACGACAAGTAAGTGGCTGAAATCATTTTGTTCTATCTAGTCTAGAACCCTCTGCAGTATACTTTTAGATTATAATTGATCACATCCTAAACTGTATACCAACTACATGAAGTTTTTTGTCATTATGCTTCCTTGTATGGTTCAAATGCTCTTACCTTTGTGCACTATCAAAAGGTCTATTTTGTTTAAACTCTATGAAGCATCAGTACGATATAATGATACAAATATGATATAATACGAATATAGTGATATGACAAACCTAAAAAAGATGGAATACGGATATGTTAAGATACAACAATTATATATATATATATATATATATGTATGTATATATCTATTTATAATGTATTATATTCTCATATTTAAGGTATAACTTATGTGGTAGGCTAAAATAATTTACAACTTCTTGTTATGAATTTTTATTTTTTTTTTAAAGTTAATTATGCTTTTATATTATTATATGTTTTTTTATACAAATATTATCAAATATTTTTGATATTATTAAAAGAAATATTATAGATAATTTAACTTAAAACATGAAAATATCTTTCAAGAACTATTACATTTTAGAAAATTTTAAATGTTAGAATAGCATTATAAATCTTGTTCATTTGATTTTTAACTAGTCATAAGTCTCGTTTGGTTGGAGTATATTTTAGAAATATTTTAAGCTTTTTTGAGATAAAGAAAGAAATAATTATTTTAATGTTATGATGTGAAATAAAATTATTTTATTATTAAAAATTGTGATAGATGTAAAATGATGTTAATTTTGTTTATTAAAGTATATGTAAGATGTAAAATAAAGTTAAGTTTAATCTTTGGATTTGTCTAAGATGTGAATTAAAATTAATTTTTAATATTTAAAATTATGTATGATGTGAAATAAATATAAAATATTAATGAAAGTATTTTTGAAGAGATTTAAAGGTCTTTTAGGCCCAAACCAAACGAAGTCATAGAATGCTTAGGTGAGATGATTGTCTAAATATACATCAGTAGATTAGGTTTAGTTTTAATTTAAATTTAACCTGAATTAATTAGCTTAATGTAAATAAGATACAATTGTTAAAAGTATAATTACTATGGCATGAGTTTGGATGTATTGATCTAATCAAATTAAATGCATGTCATTCTCTCTTCTAGTTTTGACTCATTGAATAAATAGACAAAACAAAAAGAATGTCAAAGTTTTATCATGTTTGCAATGTGGCTTGATTGAGATAGAGAATTTAAAGTGTGATCAACATTCAACGAAAGTAACGATAAGGCGTCACTGCCACTTGTAAGACCACGAAAAAGGAAGTTGAGGTAGAGGGAGCTACAACTTATGGATGCTAAATCTCTTTCTGCTGCCAAAACTCTTGCATGTGTGTAGCTGTCTACTATCTTAATTGTGTGAACTCGATGTATCACTTTTGCGTCTTATGGGTCGGGTCAGCTGATTGAACATTTTTTTTTCTAATGAAAAGTATTGGACAAGTATCATATATGTTTCAAATTTTTTATTTAGAAAGATTAAAATTGATATGTTATGTGGTGTATAAAATATGTATTAGTGAAGTATCGATATCTAATACGGATACGATACAGATATGTTAGGTTTCATGAAGTATTAGTGCTTTATAGTTTAAACTCTATCTTCTCATATTAAGACAAGTTTTTTAGTGTGCCCAAGCCCTTCACAGTTACGTAATCTAAAGGACAATTAATATTTGGGATTATAACTTTTGCCATAATTGTTAGTTGTTTATTTGAGTCCTTTTTTAGAAGGTTTTTATAAAGATAGGACATTGTTATTTATCTTTTACTGTAAGATCTTATATATATATTATTTTTTCTTTATTTTTTCCAAATGTATGCCATAAATAAAAAGTCAGGATAAAATTGAGTAATAAACACGACATCATGACCCAGAGAAATATCATATGATGATGAGAGATCTTGGGAAGGCATAATGTGGTCTAATATGTTGTGGATGTAGAACACATTGACCTAGAGTGGGGTATATATTCCTTGAATGCAGTATACTTTTTTCATGCCATAAATGAAGTTATATCAAACTCTTAGATCATGTGGCAGATTCCAGACATTGTTGCTTTTTTGAGGAAGGCAAATTCTTATGCTTAGAAGATGAACAATAAGTTATCCAATGTTTGTTGTAAGAAGATTAATTTATTAGTATAAAGTTGTAAAACATGGCATCCGTAATGACTTTATTGATCTTGAAATGTCATATGATAGTAATAAGATAGATTTTTTGGTGGGTGTTGAAAAATAAAGCTTTATCCATTTGATCTATGAAGCACGAGTACGATACGGCGATACGGATACGATACGATACAGATACGATGATACGCCAAACTTAAAAAAAGTAGGATACGGATACATCAGGATACGACTGTTATATTTATGTATAATACGTCACATTCTCATATTTAAGATATAAATCTATGGTAGATTATAATAGCTTATACATTTTGTTGCTATAATTTTCAAAAATATCTTTTAATTTTTTTTTCAAATTAATTATATTTTTTTAAACATTGTTAATATCACTAAAAAAATATTATAGACAATTGAACTACAAAAAATAAAAATATCATTCAACAACTATTGAGTTTAAAAAAATTTTAAATTAAAATAATATTTTAAAATTTATTTAATTACTTTCAACCTATTATGGATCATCTAAGTGAGATTAGAGTTTAAATATACATTAGTAAATTAGTTTCAGTTTTAATTTAAATTTGACCTAAATTAATTAGCTCGATGCAAACGACATATAATTAAAAATAACATAGATAATGTGACAAACTCATATATACTAATCTAGTTAAAGTAGATATACGCTCTCCTCTCTCTGAGTCTTAACTAAATAAATAAATAAAATAAAAAAGTCCAAAGTTCTATCATTTTCATAATATGAGCTTAATTAAAGTAAAAAAAAAAAGTGATCGGTGTCTAATAGAAGTAAAGATAGTATGGTTGATATAGAAAAATTAGATGATACAGTTGCTTGTGAATACCAAATTTTTTTTCTATTGCCAGAACACTAGCGTGAATTAAGAATTTAGCAATTCAATTGTGTTAGTTCAGTATATCTCTCAATCTTATTATTTGAGTCTATGCATGAGTTATGTTTTATGTATAATATATTTTTTATTTTTTATCGTATAAGCTAGACCAACTGTTTCAACATTTTTTCTTTAATTAGAAATATCGAAAAGTATCCGGACAAGTATCGAGCAAGTATCGGGCGAGTATCGGACAAGTATCGGGCGAGTATCAGATTTTTAAAAATTAAAAATAAAAATTGATACACCACGTGGCGTATCGGATACGTATCGGTGGAGTATCGGGGAGTATAGGTATCCGATACGGATACGTTAGGCCCCACGAAGTATCGGTGTTTCATAGCATTTGATGTATTATTGTCATTAAGGATATGTATAGTGGAGCAGTTGCTACTATGGGATAAGATGATCAAGTATATTTTAAGGAAGATTTTGCGGTGATTGTTTTTGCAAATGACATAGTTTTAATAGGTGACTCGTATAGGAAATGATCAGAAATTGGAACCTTAGAGGAGTGCTTCGGAACTGAAGATATTTTGAGCTACATGCATTGTTAAATGATCCTTGAAAATGAAAAGTCAATAATGTGAGATTATATGAGACCATTGTCATATCATGCGAGAACTTCAAATGCCTAAAAATGGAAGGGATTGTTAATCATGTAAAGGTTGGATGATTGAAATGGAGGATTGTTATAAGAGTTCTATGCTATGGGAAGATGTTTAATAAATTTGAGTGCACTTATCAAGTCAAAGAAATTTGGGTGTAGTTACTTGAAAATTTGTTTAATGTGTACATAACATGCATTCGAAATATGAATAATAACATGAATCAGCTTCTTTCCCTTTATACACATACAACATTTTCATATATTCTAAATCATGAGTTCTTCGAGTAAATTCAATCCTATCCTAAGCAAACAACCACCTAATAGATGAAGATCCTTTGCAAGTTCCAGCCTTTTTCTTCTTTGATTGCACCTTTCTTCGCCTCTCTTCTTTTCTTCTCGTTTCTTTTCTAGCTTTGTAAAATTGATACGATGAGTACCCTCTTTCTCTCGTGTTTATATATATTACCCCTCCACCCCAGCCCCCCTCTCTATTTCTCTCTGGGAGCAACCTATCATGGCTTAAATGAGATTGAAGGAAAGGTTTGTATATAGTGGGTTAAAAGAAGAGAAATCCAATCTCTTCTCTATCATATCATCATCTTATTCTCTCCTTTTAATCTCTTTTTTATCATATCGTCGTATTATTCTGTCCTTTCTCTCTCTATCCCCCTATTCCTCTACAAGTGCCACTGCTCTTGAAGCCCACAAACTTATCCCTACTCATAGCCCTTTCTCCTTGCTTCCATAAGCTAGGAGCACCAAATATAAGGTACATCCCACAACCACCTCATCTCCCTAATTAAAACAAGCCACTTGGACATGTTACTTAAGTTATGTTGATTCTTAACTCCAGTATTGATTATTAACCAAATACATATATTTATCATTTTTAATGGCCTTTAGCAACCAAACAAGCCTTGTAGTGATCAGTAGACCCATATAAATGAAATTTATTGCGAACTCCTAGAGGAGTTGTCGCGGTTAATGAAGGTTGACATTCTTGCATCTATATCCTACTTCTATTTTGAATTGACTAGAGCTTTTGATATGACCTGGGATTAAAATCATGTGACAAAAGGTAAGGCAAACTGTTGATAGAAATGAGATAAATAGTTAGTGGTCATAATTAGGTGCAAATGATAGTCAATAGCTACATTTACCCATTGTGAATAGCAGTAGGTCAGTAGAAGCACTTGTATAAATCTCCATTGATTCAAATAATGAGGACGATGAATGTGCCTACAAAATGGAATGCGGCCACCGATATGTACGACTACTCAGGTTTTATGGATTAAGGAATAGGTGCAAATGGAGGTTTCGAAACATAAAAGATGAGATTGAGGCTTAGGAGAGGTTGAAAAAATATGGAGTAAATTCATGAAAAAGACACAAAATGATATAATTGATGAGAAGTAGGATTGTATTAATGATGACTTTTTTGGTTGGAGTGACCCAAAAAGATGTATCTAAGTGAATTAGGAGAGAATTTATCATTATGTAGTCTGAGAAAGTGAACAAAGCATACATAACAATAAACCAAAAGAACAATCAGAAAGGGCCAACCCTTTGATCAAGAAACATGTTATATGGATATCTCCTCAAAAGTACTAAGGAGTATGCATCTGTAGCATTAGAGTGTGAGCAATATCAAGAAGATGTATATTTTTGCATTGGCATCACCATTTTTTTAGAGATATGTAATCATAAGAAGTATGATGAATAATGCCATAATCGGAGTAATAGGATTGAATTTTAGAATGCATAGGCTTAAGAATATTATTTGTATGAAATATTTTAATATTGGTAGAAAATGCAATTTAATTTTGTATGAAGCTATAAATTTAGAGATGACTTCGAGACAACATCTTAATGGAGATAATGAAGTATAAGTACAATCATCTATAAGAGAAATAGAGTAATGAAAACCTAAATGATTAAGGAATAGGCTAGTGCCCCAAATGTCGAAATGAACTAACTGAAAAGGAGATTAACTACTTGACTTAGACTAGATGGAAACGAAACTTGATAATGTTTTTCAAGCTCACATGCATCACACTCAAAACTTAAAAGCTAGGAAGGAACATTGAAAATATCTCATAGAAGTTGGGAAGGAGGATGTCCCAGATGGTAGTGTCATTAATACACAAAGTTCAGGTCTGTGAGTGAGCATATGTAAGAAAATCAACTTGTAGTTTGTTCTTAACTTCAACAGCTCCACCAATTGTCTTCTTTGTCTTGAGGTCTTAATAAACATAATAAAAATAATAAAATGTCACTTGGTAATGGTCTAAAGTAGTAATACAATGAATAGATAGAAAAATGACAGAAAAGTAAAAAACATCCTAAAAAGATATGGTAGAGGAGAGACAAATACTTTTCCAAAAACTAAAGGCAATAATCTAAAACATACAAAAATGAGCAATAGTTGTTGTGGAGATGAGTATTTAAATATATATCAGTAGATTAGTTTTAATTTTAATTTAAATCCGACCCAAATCAATTAGCTCAATATAAACGAGATATAGTTGGTAATTATACAAATATTGTGATATAAACCCAGATATACTATCCTGCTCAAACTAAATATATGTTCTCTTTTCAAGTCTCTGACTAAATAAATGAATAAAATAAAAAAATTAAAATCTTATCCTTTTCACAATATGAGTATGATTAAATTAAAAAAATATGATCGACGTTCAATAAAAGTAAAGACAATAATAATTAAGATCAAAAAAGCAGAAACCGTACTAGTATTTGTAAGATTATGAAAAAAGATCAGCTAAAGTATATGGCGCATCTGCTTGCAAATATCAAATTTTTTCTACTGCCGAAATACTAGTGTGCGTAAAATTTTCTACGATCCCAATTGCGCAGCTCAGTATATCTCTCAATTTTAACCTTTAAGTATATGCATCAGTTGTATTTTATGTAAGATACTTTTTTATTTTTATCGTGTGGTTCGAACCGAATGTTCTAACATTTTTTCACTAATTAGAAGTATTTGAAAGTATCAGATAAGTATTGAGCAAGTATCGAATTTTTAAAAATAAAAATAAAAATTGATAAGCTACGTGGCATATTGGATACATATCGGTGGATCATCAGAGAATATCGATATGTGATATGGATGCGATACGGGTATGTTAAGTTTCACGAAGTATCGATGCTTCATAGGCTAGAAGTTGAGTATGTAGTAGAAAGAGTCTCAGCACTCGTGTGGTTTGAACCAAATGAGACCAAAGGTTAAAGAGCGTAAGATAGATGTATAAGAGGGAGAAGGGGTTATGGAGAGAGGGTAGCTAGAGGCAAAGGCTAGATGAATCGGGGCAGGAGGAGAGCGAATAGGGGAAGCTGCTATTACATGGGCTTTTGATTGCGCAATTGCGAGAAAGGAGGGAGTGAGGCTACAAGTGAGTGCGATGCATAATTGCTTGTAGCTAGAGTTGTAGGTGATAGTTCAAAAGCATGGGTGAGGGTTGCAACAGGGCATGTGGATCTGGTTGTAGAGCGGCAATGAGTGCGATGCATAAATGCTTTGATAACACATTAAGAGATGAAAAGGTTTAAATCTCCAATTCATTTCTTCATCTAATGGGATTTCCTTGCCATTTGACCTCTTAATTAATTTTCAGATGGTTGTTGAAAGGCTTCCAATCTTGCCCAATACTTACTAGAAATATAAGGGGTAGGCGATAGTTTGTTACATCAGCTTCGAAAGGATAAGTTGCATTGGAATCGAGAAATTTCCTTTAACAATATTTGTTTATAGTTGCATAAATAAAAGGATTTAAAATAGTGGCTGTGGTGCATTGAGCTAAACAACTCCCTTTTATATGATTGGAGGGGAGACACAGTGTCTCTGAACAAGCACAAAGCCAAATCTAATACCCTGATATTCTAAAGAAAGGTAATAAATGGGAAACAATTACAAAGAGGGTCCTAAATATAAAAAGGACCTCTAGCAACTTTGTTATATCAATTTTTTTAGTTTGTGTTTTTTAGTCATCAATATGAAGTTTTAATCTTTCTTAAGGCTTTTACTTTTGTGCAATGTTTAGTTTATGACATATTTAGTATTTCCTGCACATAAACCAAATTATTAAATTTTATAATTTTGTGTCATGTTGTCACAGGTCAAAGCGGAACAGAAGGGAAAAAAGCTTTATACCACTGCAATTATTGCAATAAAGACATATCAGGGAAGATACGAATAAAATGCACAAAATGTCCTGACTTTGATCTTTGCGTTGAGTGCTTTAGCGTAGGTGCTGAAGTTACCCCTCACAAAAGCAACCACCCATATCGAGTCATGGTTGGTATAGTTATTTTGACTTTATATTTCTAACTGCTAGTTTCTTATTGTAGAGTAATTTTTGGTGATCCTTGTGGGTTAGCCTGAATTCAAGAGATTCAGGATAAAATTTTGGTGCTGTTTTGAATTGGTTTAGACTTTTTGGTTTGTAGGGCTTTAGTTTGACCCATGGCATGTTTGACGGATTAACAAGTGTTTGTTGTTGAAAGAGAATTTTTTTGCGTGGGTGTGGGGTGGGGGATCGTGGTTGCACTTCCCTCATTGGACTTTTGCTTTGTGCATTTGGTACAACATAGAGTTTGGTTGTACCTCATCTACTCAATATATTCTACTACACCTCAGACTTTACTATTAGGATTTGTTACTCTCTCTAAGAAAAACTATGATCCTTTGATTCTCCTATCACAGAGCACTTCATCCACTTTCATGCCACTACTTCATGATCAATTGATGCTGCACATTCGAATATGGACTAGATTTTGGACTTTGGCACTTTGTCGCATATGTCTAGTTATAAGCACCTATTTTAATCTCCAGTTTATTATTTTTTGTCACCAATCACTCTTACCAATGGTTCTCTTTCCCTTATTATTGGAAACAGGTTCATTTTTTTTCCCCTCAGTCTTTCTAATGTTATTTATGTTCTTCACTTTTTCATTAAATCTACTCACAATTCATAAACTCACATCTACTCGTAATTATTTTGTAACTTTTTATCCTACTTATTGTGTTTGTTAAAATAGTAGTGGTGTTTAGTAGGTGGAGTGTATTATCTAGCAGGAGATGTTTCCTTCTCTTCAATCTTCCACTGTTACCCCATATAAGTGGCATTGTCGTCTTTACCATCCTCGTCCAAGTCATCTCACATCTATAGTTCTATTACTTCATGTAATTTAAAGTTTGAGCGTAGAGCTTATGAGTTTGGTAATTTCATAAAATATCCTTGCTCTTTTTCTCTATACCTCCAAGTAAGACGCCCTTCGATTTAGTTCATTTTGACATTTGGGGGCCAAGTCCTATAAATACTCATTTAGGATTTTGATATTTTGTTATTTTTGTTGATGACTACACCCACATGACCTAGTTATATCTCTTATAAAGTGTAAAACTAAGGTTTTGTCCATTTTTCAAATATTTTATTAAAAAATGAAAGTTTAATTTTCTACTTCAAGTTCTTAATATTGACAATACTTTTGAGTATATGCAATCTGCCTCTACTGTTTCTTAATTAATCATTTAACATCTTTAGGGGATGTTACATCTTGATACACCTACCTTTCATGTGACTTGAAAAGTTTTTGGGTGTTTGTTTTGTACACTCATTTCACCTTTGTCATAATAAATTTTCATCTTGGGCTATTCGTTATATTTGTTTAAGAGATCCCAGGGCGCGAAAGGGTTGTCATTGTTATGATCCTAATACTTGATGCATTTACTCTTCTCATTACTACCCATCCCTTACAAATTTATACTCAACTGAATCACCCACTCATTGCAACACCAATGCTAGCATTTGATCGCTTGGCGAATCCTTCTGCTCCACTTATTACTTCTGTAATAGATACATTTTCATTAGATATTCCTATCGCTTTACGCAACTATAAGGGCTTGTTTAGTTGGAGGATAAATTTGGGTAAGGAAAGATGAAATTTGTGTTGGATGTGAAATAAAGTTAATTTTTAAGGTTGGAATTTGTGTTGGATGTGAAATAAAGTTATTAAAATTTATAATAAATTAAAAATATCATTATTATATTTTTTTGCTCAAAATTAGGCAAATGCCAAACAAGCCCTAAATGTAGTACTGCTATCCATTATATTTTCACTTGACGTTCGATTGTTTATTTCCCTCCTATCATCAGTTTGCCTTGTCTTTGGCTTCAGTTTTGATTCTTAGGATAAATTAGAAAGCTCTATTTGATCTAAAATGAAGTAGGCTGTGGGTATGAATTTCGGTTCTTAATAACCAACATACTTGGGATCTTATTTTAGACCCTCTAGAAGTTTATTTTATTGGATGTTGTTCGGTGTTTATAGTTGTATTTCATCCAAATGGATCTTTGATTGTTATAAGTCTCATCTAGTTGCTAAGATTTATATTCAAATTTATGGTGTGGATTATTTTGAGATGTTTTCATAACTGAACAAAAGAATACAAAAGGAATTAAAGTACAAATTGCGGGGCGTATTGACAGAAAAGAGATTGCACGTGTCGAATTGATCAGGGAGGGTAGAGCCTCAGACCCTTTTGAATGTAGCAGATAATTGCGAGGTTCGACCTCAATGGGAAAATGGAGCACCTAACAACGCATCTTCACAGACCAAGAATTGTCCACTATTTTTAATGGCAATAATGGGTAGAACATGTGACGGATGGATATTAGTAGTATTTTTAATAGTGATATTACTAATGCAGTCTATATTGAGTAACCTTGAAGGTATGTTCCATAGGAAGAAGCTCATGTTGCTTAGAAAAAGACACTTGGTAATGGATTACTATATATTAAGACTTATCACCTTTAGGTAGAAGTTTATGTGGATGTTGATTGTGCTAGTTCAGTCATTGACAAGAGATCAACTTCAGATTACTATATTTTTGTTGGAAGAAATCCAGTCACTTGGAAGAGTAAGAAATTGAGTGTTATGACTAGATCAAGTGCGGAAGCTGAATATAAATTTATAACATATATTGCATATGCGATAAAGTGAGTGAAAATACTTTTTGAAGAACTTAGTTTTCCTAATTCTCAGTCTATGTCATGCCTCGTGATAACCAGACATCTCATTTATATTGTTAGTAATTCAATTTTTCATGAACGTATAGAACATATTGAAAATAATTGTCCTTTTATTCATGATGCCATTTTTATAGGATCTTGGTATGGGTCTAAGGGGGTGAATAGACCCTAATTAAAATTTAATTAATTTACTTTAATTATATTACAATTAAAATAACTCATAAGTAAGTTAAAAATAATATGAACAATATAAGTGCAGAAGTAATAATAAGATGTGCAAGAATATAAGTAAGATCACATACACAAGAAATACAATGATTTAACGAGATTCGATATCTTATAGTATCTATATCCTTGGCCAACAACAAACCAACTATCCATCCACTAAAACATTACTTGACGGGAATATGGAGCAAACTTAATACAATTGTTCTCTTTACTCGAGGGAACAACTAAACGTCTCCCCTCTTCACTTAAGGAGCCCTCTTCACAACTTGTGTAAAGGATCACTAAGCACTTCCTCTAATCGCCTACTTAGAGGCCCTCCTTACTTATCAAGTAAGGGAAATAATAAGATCCTAAATCAATGCAAGAATATATAATAATTATAAACAAACTTCTCTCCTTCATAAGATTGTACCTTGAAAGCTTGGGGGGAGTAGATTACTAAATGAGCGCCTTGATCATGTAATTTTCGCTAATTACTTTTTAATTTGCCCTTGATTAATTTTTAATAATTCACTCACAAGGGGGATTCATTTTTAACAAGAGGGGTTCAAATAATTGCTTGAAAGATTATCAATATACCCTAAAGTTCCTTAATTATTTATATAGAGAAAGTCTCCAACGGCTAGTAAAAACTACCCCAAAACTATCTTTGATCGATAAACTAATCAATCAAAATAGCTGGCATGATCTATAGCTTGATCTATCAAAAGTAGTAGGTTTGATTGATCAATTTATCAATCAATTGATCAATCAAGCAGACAACTTGATCTATTGGCTGACCTATCGAACAGCTTGATCTATCTATCAATCTATCGAAGATAGCAAACCTGCAAACTCAAATATTAGTTAGTTCACTTAACTCAATTCAAACACGTTCAACTAACTTATAACAATGTCCTAAATGCTCATAACATGATCCACATACTTCCTAGCATTTTAAGGACAATCTTACAATAATTTCTATACATATTACAATAAACATTAAAATGATATTCAATAAATCTTCTCAATCTTGAAGCCTTACTTATCAATCTTGATTACTTCAGCAGTTCATAAGTTATATATGGTTCAACTCCCAAGCTTCTTCACTTCATCCATAGTGTGGAGTACCAAGTTAATAATAAATCATCAAACCCACAAACATTAAACTCAAAATATCATTAGTCATTAACTAACTTAAACGTGGTGACAAATATCCAAACTCATGATTAATGGTGGAACAAACATTTTTGTCTAAAATAGTACATATTTCACATCTCAATCTGAACAATAAATAGCAGATATTTTTACAAAGTGCTTGAGTCCATCTCGTTTCATTGAACTATGTGACAGGCTCGATTTGACGAATATCTGCACTCCAGCTTGAGGAACAGTGTTAGACATCGACTATAAACTTAGGGGACTTATTTGTATTTTCTTTTAATTTTAAAGTGTACTTCTGTTATCCTATATAAATATGGAAAGGTTTATTGTAATGATTAAGAAAATTCATTTCTAATTACATTCCATTTTCTTCTTGTTTTATATTTTGGGAAGGAAATATTATTGTGACAATTTTTTTTTAGGTGGTAAGTAGGGATTAATATACTTATTTGTTATTAACACAAATGCAAATGTGGAATGATTTGGACTGAATGGAGAGAGGGAGAAATCATGATGGAGGGAAGAGATAGAAAGTTGAGAGTATTGCAATCTTGTTGTTGGGAAAAGAGTGAGTGGTATGGGACCAAGTTGCTCCTAAATCTAAATGTGGACAAGTGGACTGCTTTATACGGACATAGTGAGACCGGCAATAGATCAGTGGTTGAGAAGTTTGATGAATGCTAATATAAGCAATTGACTAAATCTTTCGTATCTAGGTGCAGGTAGGAAATCTAATTTATATTTGGAAAGTAAAGCATCTTTATAGTTTCAATGCCAAATTTATTTATTTTGTCCATTTCTATGTTGAGAATTGTGAAATTAGATTGAGGGCAAGTGTTGGTGCAATGATAAAAGTTCCTTCTTTGTGACAAAAGGTCACTAGTTTATGTCTAGAAAGCTAACTATAAACAAACAACAACTACCAAGTCTTTATTTCACTAAGTGTGATCAGTTACATGAATCATTTATTTTCATTACACTCTATCAAATAATAACTTCTCATTTAACTTCAAGTTTATAGAGATAGTTATTTATAATTTTTTATCATGTCTTTTTTAGTCATCCTCTTTCTCTTTTTACATGGTCAAGATCCACAATCCAACTCTTCTTAGTAGAGCTTCTATTATTCACGATTTATACGCCCAAACTATTTAAGCTAGCTCTTTCTACGCTTGTTATAAAAAATATTTTTTAATTTTTACTCAATTGAGGTCACTTTAATAGCCTTACTAATATTTTCATTTCTTATTGTCCTTGCATATATACCTACTCATCAACCTTGGCATTTTTATCTCTATAAAACCATATAATAGTGTGGGTCTAATTATTGTCCTATAAAATTTGCTCTTAAGTCTGAGTGAATTTTTTCCTGTCACATGACATACTTAAAGTATTCCTCTATTTTATTCATCATATTTGGATCTTGTTAATAACATCATTTTCTATTTTACCATCATTTTATATAATTGATTTGAGGTACCTAAATTGCTCCGTTCTTGATAACTTTATCACTGTCACCTGTACAAGACAAGTTCTTTTTATCTTAACTAAATTTATGCTCTATATATTCAGTTTTAAATCTACTAAGGCTCTCTAAGGTATTCTTTTATAACTAGAGTTTCACTTTAGCCTCATTTCTAGTCTTATAAATAAAAAAATCATTGTGTAAAAGGCATGCACTAAGGCACATCTTCTTGCATGTGTCATGATTTTCATAACCGAAGCAAATAAATGAGAACTTAAAATTGAACCTTAGTGTAATCCAAATGTAATATAGAACTCTTTAGTCAAACTTTCTTATATTCGAACATAAGTAATAACCTCTTATACTTGTGTGCAATAACTTGAATGTAAGCAAAATAAATCATTTTCTTTATTAAGTCTCTCCAAAACACTTTTTTAGTACTTTATTATAAGTGTTTTTTAAATCAATAAAAAATAAATGTAAATCTTCATTTTTCTTCCTAAGTTTCTCAATAGATGAATAACTTCTTTAGTAGTTCTACTTGATATAAAATCAAGCTGGTTCAGTGTTACCCTAGTATGATGTAATTTATGTTCGATCATTTTCTATCATAGTTTTAAAGTATGATTTATTAATTAAATCTTCTGTAATTGACACAGTCTTGTACATCACCTTTGTTTTTATAAATATGTATTAGTATACTTTTTTTCTATTCGTTTGACATGTTTTAGTTTTCAAAATCATATTAAATAACCTAATGAGCTAAAAAACATCATCTCCCATACATTTTCGAGTGTCTATTAGAATGTCATCTAATCTTATTGGTTTTTTGTACTTTATTTTTTTAAAACCTCAAACTTCAGTTTTACTAATACGTCAGATGTAAGAAAAATTTCTATTTTCTATTTTAGATGATAAGTTTATTTAGATCGATTATTTTTTCACAACTGTTGTTAAAGAGCTTTTAAAAATAACTCATCCATATATATTGAATATCTTAGTTTTTGTAAAATACTTTTTGATTTTAATCTTTAATGTATTTTACTTAGTTTTCTTATCTCTTACCTTGGCTGTGTATCTTTTTTTCTTTAGTGTCTAGCTTCTTATATAAATCCTTCACATTTTTTGCATCCAAACTCAACAAGAGGTAGAATCTATGAAGCACGGACACGATACGGGGACACGGGACACGACACGACACGACACGGCGACACGACGTTTTTCTAAAATATAGGACACGTACACGGCATGACACGTCAAATATAATTATAAAATTAAAAATTTATACTTAAATATATATATATATATATATATAATACAAACTTAAATTTTTAAGTATAAATAATTTGTAAGTAGTACTGAAGTCTCATAAAATTAAGATGAGAACTCGAGAACAAACACCATCGCATTAAAAATATTTGAGATATAAATTTAGAGTTTACCTTGAATAAGAGAAAATACAATTTTGCTTATTAGGACAATCACAGTGAGCACAATAATAAGAGAAAGTAAGAGCTCTCGGTGTTGAAAAAAAATAAAGGTGAAGCCGGAGCTCTAAACTTTTTGTGATTGGTTCATTTTCGTAAGACTTAAGGGCAACAAAAAAGGAATAAATTTGATTTAACTTGGTTAACTTAAAATTTTGACTTATATTAGGTAAAATTTTAACTTATATTAGGTAAAAATTTAACAATAATAAGGATAGATTTTTAGTTTTATTAAATAAAATTTTAACGATAATAAAAAAAATGAGATAGATATATCCATAAATTTTATTAAAAATATATAATTAATAAATAAATTTAACATTAATATTAAATATATCTAATTCTATCTTATGTATCCTAGAAGTATCTTGTATTTCAGAAGTGTCCTAACGTGTCCCAAAGTGTACTCGCGTGTCCAAGAAGTGTTCTTAAAGTTTTTTAATATTATTTTATTAGGACAAGCCACGTGGCGTGTCCGATACGGTGTCCTCGCGTGTCCCCAAGTGTCCGTGTGTTCGACACGGACACGGCGTGGTTCTTGAAGTGTTTGTGCTTCATAGGGTAGAATTGGAACTTCTGCATGTTAATTTTCAAATTTATCTTTCTAAACTGTTTTTGTAAAATAGTCCTATTAAATATAATTTTAAAATAGTTGCCTGTGCTATGATTCATTTTTCAAGGAAACAAAAGGCGCACCTCCTCAACTTGGTTTATAAGAAAACTTAGTATTTTGACATAATAATTAATGTGGTGATTAATTTCCAAAAATGAAGACATAAGATATTTTTACAGCTTTTCTGCTAGCTTCTTTATAATGTCCTTGCTATTATCTCAAACTTTGCTTTGCATAACTTTTAATTTGTTCTGCAGGACAATTTGTCTTTTCCTCTTATTTGTCAAGACTGGAATGCAGATGAAGAAATACTTCTTCTTGAGGTACTTTTTGTTATCGCTTATGTGAATCTTGTAGCTGAAGTTCATTGAGTTTGCATGTTGAAATATCTTTAGCACTTATCTTTATCAAATATGCGTCTCCAATTTTAAGGGAATTGAAATGTATGGGTTGGGAAATTGGGCTGAAGTTGCTGAACATGTTGGCACAAAGAACAAGGAACAATGTATCAACCATTATATGGCATTGTACATGAACTCACCTTCATATCCTCTACCGGTAAGAATTTTTTTTTATTCAATTTTCTATTTAATGTCTGTTATTGTCTAGTGATCTCCAACCCTCCTATGGGGCTGTGGATTTTCGCAGGACATGTCTCGTGTCAATGGAAAGAACAGAAAGGAACTCCTTGCTATGGCTAAAGCTCAGGGTGAGGGCAAAGAAGTTTGTGAATTTCCCATTGAATAAAGAATGTATAATGTTAAAAGTTCATGTAATCTGGGTAGAAGTTCATGTTTTAGCTTTTGATTGGCGTTTCTTATTTTTGATGATACTTCATTATTGCTGATTTTTGCTGCTGCGATGCCCAACACATTTTACCAAGCCCAACCCAAGTGGTTAGGATAAGGCAATTGATGATGGCTGATTAATGATAGCGCATTTTTGGTTTTGGTTTTATTCCACAAATTTCCCTTGCTTTTCCGCCATGTTGGTTTGAGCTTTTGCGTAGGTATTGTTGTTCATTCAGGCTGTCATGTATCTTAAGTTTATACTGCTATCTAGGTCATTGATGCTTTATGGATCTGCAATGTCTTTGGTTCTATGAAAATCCTGTTTCCTTTTTGATGTGGTGCAGTGATTTTTTACATGAAACTTACAGCTTACAATTATTCTGTATGATTTGCTATATTCTTAATATTGATTAAGCTTTTAATTCTATGCCAGGGATTTCAAATCTTGGGAATGTTACACCAAAGGAGGATTCTCCATTCTCACCTTCAAGGGTCAAGTGAGCGGTTTTCTCATTTCTTTTCCTCTTTTATCTACCTATTAGGTTGTAAATCCTGTGGACTTTTTTACAGAATTGAAGATCTAAGTGCAGAAGCTCTTGGTGGACGATCACCTTCAGGTTTAGCAACTTCTATTTCAACTTACGTTAATTGCTTCAAGTGATTGCATACATGTTTTAGGGATGTCAAAATGGGCCAAACCAAGTTGGAGTTGGTTTTGAGGTAAACCCTGTTGATGTAGAAATTTGTCGGCAGCTAATTAAGGGCATTGATCTCACACGAGGAGATCGTCTCATAGAGTTGACATCATTAGGAGTTAGTTAGGGTTCTAGAGAAATGGGAAAGTGGAGGGTTAACAAGGTGGAAGGACACAATATTTTAAACAAAAATCGCTCTAGAAAAGGGGGAACAGGAGAACAGGGATTTCACAAAGTTTTGAGGAGGTTACAATTACAAAGGGAAGTACATTGTGGAAGAATCTTGAGCGGTGCATTCTCTTTGTTTGTTTGTGGATTCAAAGATGTGCCCAACCCTTTTGTTCTGTGTACTCTAGGGGCTTGTAGCAATGAGATTGTTGTCTCATTGTTGGGACTACCATTGCCAATCTAATTCCCTACATTGGAATTGTTGCGATTTTCATATGATACAAAATGCAGTTGCCGAGTCTATTGAGCCGTTATTTGTAAGTGGTGATCGTGTCCGACATGTAAAAGAGACAAAAGCTCTCGACAGTCAATCTCTGATGAGAATCATTGAGAGAGGTGTTTCTCGATTACGGAGTTTGGGGGTTAGCAAAGGGGATGGCTGGTTGATGCAGTGCAAGTCCCACACTGGCGAAAATGATAATAATAGAGGATGGGGAATGGCCTGATGAGGGATGTAAGTCATCGATTGGGAGTACTTGCCCGACAAATAGTGGCAAGTTTCATTGATTAAAGAGGTTTCTGAAAGTTGGTGGTTCCCCATGGACGAATGACATTATGACTATCAGTTCTGGTCTAACAGAATCCAGCCTGACTTGTTCTTGGTCAAGTTGAACTGACCCAATTAAAATCAGGTGGGAAACTATTACTTGGACTTGATCCTTATAGTTTGCTGGTCAACTACCATTCCAACATACCCATTGGAATAGGGTTAAATTGCCAAACAGAGCCTTTTGTAACAGATCGCATCATTATGTATAATGTTGTCAATTTCGAGTAAAATCTTCAAGTAAAATCTAAATCTTTGATAAAGAATACCTGACCCATGAAGTAATCAGGCTGATGCAAACCTGCAGCTTTGGTTGGATGCTGGTTCAAGTTAGGTTGTTAGATTAGGTTAAATATTAACATCTATATTAATAAAGAAAAAGTTTTGTTGTGTAGGTACGTTTAAGAAGGTCTCAAACCTGGGGCAGTTGAAAGGAGGTTCTGATGAAACTAAGAGAGAGAACTTGAGCTTACCTGAAGGTACAGAAGCTCTATTTACTTTATAAGCTTAATCTTTGTTCTAGGTAGACAAATTCATCCACGTGTACTATTCCATAAAGTTGTTTAAGTTCGTCATTCAAATGCTTCTCTCTATAATTTTACATTTCCGATTATGGAACTTCTCCTTGACTACTATTGAAAATACATAACTCTTTACGGGAACACTTTTTCGCCAATTTCGTTTAGTGCATTTCAGAGCTGAAGGAATTCTTTTTTGGAGATCAAAAGGTACATTCAAATTCATGGATCCATTATCCACATTGCACAGTAAGGAATCCACTAAGGAATTCAAGAGATTCTTGCCGTTCAATTTTGAAATGTTTGCTTTTTCTTTCTATTTCATTTTTAAGCCAAGGTTCTTAAAAAGCTAAATAACCCAGCATCAAAGAATTACATTGCGTATCAGCAAACCATGTGAAAAATTAACTTCATGCTGTTACAGTACTATTAACAAATGACAGAACTGCAGTGCTGTAAACAGCAATTTCCGGAAAAAAAAAATCTATATTCTTTGACAGTTGTTTTCATTATCATTATGAACATTTGTAATCCTAGTGGGGATTCAATAATTTTTTGCCCGTCTCTTTTAGGTTTATAATTTTGAAGCATTATTCTGCTATTAATTTGAACCTGCAGACGTTAATGGTGATAGAACTATTGGTATAAAAAAGCCAAAGTATTCCAAAGATGAAGTACCCTCTATGACGGAGTTAAGCGGCTACAATCCTAAGAGGCGGGAGTTTGATCCTGAATATGACAATGATGCTGAAAAATTGTTGGCTGAAATGGAGTTCAAAGACACCGATACAGAAACAGACCGTGAACTGAAACTCCGTGTGCTACATATTTATTTATCCAGGTGTATGTTAAAACTATGCATTATCATCAAAAAAATGCAGCTTGTTACTGTGTAGTTTGGGGTTTTTTTGCCTGAATATACATTTTAGAAGCTGAAGTTTTCTGGTTCAAGTGAAGCTTTTTTGAACGATTTTGTTTTGTAATGTGCATAACTCCTGCCCAAACATGATTAACTCCATCAGTTGTTGTTCTGTAAAATTTGTTGTCCTTCTCTTGTATTTTGAGCGCATTTCTTCAAGAAGCCATAAATTTCTGAAAGTAATTCACTGATGTTGAATTGGTGGATCTTCCATTTTAGAATTCTTGTTTATGGAGGGATTTTGCTGATAGGCTTGATGAGAGGAAAAGAAGAAAAGATTTCATATTGGAGAGGAATTTACTTTATCCTCTTCCAATGGAGAAGGATCTATCAGATGAAGATAGAGAGGTGTATCAGCGTTTTAAGGTTTTCATGCGCTTTTTACCCCAAGAAGAATTTGAGACTCTTGTGAAGAGTGTCCTTGAAGAGCGTAGAATGAGGAGAAGAATTCAAGAGCTGCAGGTTTGGTTTTTCCTTTAGCTCATGCAAATTCTCCTTCATTGCTTAGTATTGCAAAAAACAAGTCTTTCAAATTCATTTTCGTTAGTGTAAATTTTCCGTTTTAGCAGGTTAGATGTGTGGTAAAAAGTAGACATATTAAAGATAATACATTAAAATACTAGAGTAAATATGGGAGCAGCATACATGAGGTTATTTTGGATAAATTAAAAAGATTCGGACTTTTAAAAAAATTGTGTAGAAGATGCTCTATTAATGTAGGAAGAAAACAACTTTTAAGGGATATATAGAGAAGTAAAAAATAATCTGATTAGAAATTATATTGAGAGTATGAATTGAATATTCATATTACATAAAGTAGTAATGAAGAGTAAGTGGCAAATGAAACACTCGTGAAGCTGATCCCAATGGTTGCGTTAAAGTTATTATTTGTTATTATTGTTTTATTTTTTTATTATGAAGCTCGTGTTATTTGAGGTGAGGGGATGCTTTGTCATAGGGATTTGTTTTCTTCTGATATACTTTTTTCTTTTGTTTCACATCTCTTATAGCTTCCTTTGCACATAGCCGCTTTCTCTGGTTTACAGGACTTCATTTTCAGGAGTGTCGTGCAGCCGGATGTCGCACATTGGCTGATGCAAAGATGTACATTGAACAGAAGAGGAAAGAACTTGAGGCAAATGCTAAAAAAACAAATGAAACTAGCCCAGTTGTTAACAATGGTAAAGTACTGCAAAAGGCAAATCGGACTTTGAGCAGAGAAAAGATCGAAACTGATGGAACTGTTGAAAGTCTTAAAGTCAGAGTTGGTGCATCCATTGATTCTGCTGGAAAAGATTTATCATTGGCAACAGGACAGGCTAGCTTGAAACTTTTTGAGGAGTGGGACATCAGAGGACTTCCGGGAACTGAGTTTCTTAGTGAAAGCGTAAGCGCCTCCATTCTCTATATATATTTCTGAAATTCATGTATGATTATGATCAATATGTGTAATCATCTTTGTTGATGTTCATTAAGCTTATTGAAGTTTTGATTTCATGGGGTTGGGTATTGTTGTGTTGATGGAGCTGCCTTAACCTAGAAACAAGGTCTGCTTTGTAGGCATAAAGCTGTGTACGTTAGCTCTCATGGTTTTTTTATTTGTCTTGATTGTTTGGAAGAAAAAAAACATTCAATCATTTTTTTTTTCATTTTTATTTCACATCCAATGCAACTTTTTGTGTAAAAAGTTAATTTTATTTCACATTCTACACAAAATAATTTTATTTCATATGATACACAAGCACTAATGTAATTTCTCTTTCATACTAAAAAAAAAATGCTAACCAAACAAGGAGTTTTAGTGTCCATCTCTTTTCTTGAGCACTAGAATTCACATTTTTAATAGGGTTGATAATCTGCAAGATACCTTGATTTGGAGAAATTTCTAGAAGCATCATACTTTTATATTTATTTAACAAATCCTATTTATACCTATAAGTTTATTGTAGTTATATATTTGGTGTGTTGTGTGATAGAAAAATTTAACTCAAATTTAAAGTAAGTGTTATAGGACAGTAATATGTTAAGTGTTGTCATATACTGCTAAATGCTGACATAATAAGTAGAAATATGCAAATAAAATTAGTATCGTAAAGATGATACTAAGATGGATGAGTATGTATACTCAAAAAATGATAAGATGAAAAATGAGTATATTCATAAGAAAATTGAAGTAACTTCAATTGAGGAAAAGCTCAGAAAGTGTTGTCTTAGATGGTTTGGAGATCTATCTTGTAGGCTAATAGAAGCTTCAATAGGAGTTTGGTTATTAGATTCTGTATGTGTAAAAAGAGAATTAGGAATGATCGTACATACTTAGAGCTAAATGAGATATTTGATAGTTCAATGAAAATAATAAATTGTTGTGGCCAACCTCATCTACTAGTGAAATTCTTGAGTGCAAATATCCCAACACCTAGGATGTTCAACACCCAATGGTATAGCGACATGGTGTGGGCGGGGATCTCCCGCTTGCCCTGCGAGAAACGATACAATCTTTGCGTTGTTTCTTGTCGTTATGCTTCGTATGTTATATGAAACATTGTATGGCATATACGAAGCATTAAAAAAAAATTAATAAACGCATAACAACATATCATTATATAAATTTCATATTTTTATGCTTCATATATGCCATACGAAGTATGGTATATACGAAGCATAAAAAATTTAATAAAAACATAAAAAATGTTAATACATAAATGTTATATTTTTCATGCTTCAAATATGCCATATGAAGTAAGTATAACATCAAGAAATAGCGTAGAGACTACACAATTTCTCACTGTGTAAGTGGGCGGTCCCTGCCTACCACATGTCGTCGTACCATTGGTTGGCAGACATCTTATGTGTTGGGATTTTCGCACCCAGTAATTTCATTATCTAATGGGATATACGCTTTGTGGTTGTTATTATTATTATAGCAAAAGTTATACTTCTAAGATGAGGCTCGTACATGTCATTATTATGACACTGCTATTCAAAAATGCTTATAATTTGTAATTTTGAAATTCGACTTATAATGGCTAGGAAATTGTTTTGCCTTGTAATCTAAGAATCGTGTTCTTTTTTAATTTTTTTTCATCATGGTATTGTAAGAAGTGATTGAGAAAGGGAGGGTGAAGAAGAAGAAATGCACAAATTATATCTTGCTTGGTGAATTTTTTCGTCCCCGGCCATATTGATTATTTTTTGTAATGTATGAGTTTACAATGATTTTTTGTTCATTCCTTATTTATGTCATAGTATACAGGAATCTCATATCTCATCAAGTACTTTTAAGTGAGTTAATAATTCCAAGTTCAAATATCTAGTCTATATTATAGAGTTTTTCCAATATCTCGCATAATGTACATTTCAGTAGACGGATCTGCAATATGGTGATGTACATTTCAGTTGATGGATCTGCGTGATGGACTGATGGTGAATGAAATCATAATCAGACGGATCTGCACTCACTATTTGACGTTTCCTCTCTTCTGTTTATGTTCCAGGAATACCAGCTATGCTGTGATAACAGACTGCTTCCGAACCATTTTCTGAAGATGCAGGAAGCTTTGGTCCAGCAGATACTGAAAGGCGCCGTCACAAAGAAGGACGACGCCCACCATCTCTTCAAGGTTGATCCCAGCAAAATAGACAAGGTTTATGAGATTGTAAGAAAAAAACTCGGCCAGAATGAGGATTCTGCCAATGTTTGACATAGCCTTCTATCCCCTATTCCTACTGATAATTTTCAGGATCCATGAAATACTGCTTATAATGATTTCATAATGTTTTATATTGCGTCAACTTTTTTTTTTTTTTTCTTCAGCTTCTTCATTGCAGTTTCGGTGGAATTTTTCTAGTTTTTCTTATCCTGCTTGTTGTTATCATGTATAATTTAACAGTTAGTATCTTCCTATCAGTATATTACTCTGGGTTAACAGCAATCGGATCCTTTTAATTTATTCTCATGTACAACTGAGACCCTATTGTTTATGAATTAAGCAAAATAGTTTTCAAGATTGTGTAAATATATATGTCGGCTCTTAACCGTAGTAGATGAAAGTGCATATGAGAGGGCAAGCTAGAGGGACTCGATTGTTATGTTTAAATAGTAGGAACTCAATTGTATATGCGGGCAAACTTGAGGGACTCATTTATTATTTTTAGATAGTATGAACTCAGTTGAACATGAGAGCAAAGTAGAAAGACTTAACTGCTGTTAGCTTTGCTCTCAAAGAAATTGTAGTTATAGAGTCTAATTCTTTGTTTCAGCCTTGCAAGAAATATGCATTCCTCGCCTTACATTCTTTGCTAATTGTGTTAAGTAGTTGAGGTTATTTTTTTAAAAGCTAGTCGAGTTTAATTGAGTTGAGTTGCGTCAAATTTTAGAGCTAGTTGATTTGAGGGTGAATTGTCTAGTTGAGGTGAGTGAGTTGAGTTGAATCGAGTCGAATCGTGTAGAGTTGATTTAGTTGAGATGAGTGAGTCGAGTAGGTGTTTAGTTGAGTTCAATCAAGTGAGTCAAGTCATGTTGAGGTCTGTTGACTTGGTTATAATTGAGTTGGGTTGAGTTGATTGGAGTTCAGTTAGGTTGAGTTTGCTTTATTCAAGATGGGTTGAATATGAACTGAGTCGGGTTTGGTCGAGTCAAGTTGAGTCGCGTCAAGTGAGTTGGATGAGTTCCAGTTGAATTAAGCCGATTCGATTCAAGTCGAGTACGTGATGAGTAGAGTCGTGTAGGAGTGGAGTTGATTTGAATCAAATTAAGTTGATTGGATCAGGTTGAGTTGGATCGAGTCAAGTAGGATCGATTTGAGTCGAGTTGAGTGAGTTGAGTCAAGTCAATTGAGTCTAGTTGAGTCAACTGAGTTTATCTAGTCAAGTCAACCGAGTCGAATTGGGTTGAATTTTTGAGTCAAGTTGAGTTATGCACTTATGCTGAGTTGGGTCAGGTAGAAAAGCCCAAGGTTGAACCTAGTTGAATCAAGTTGAGTCGAGCTGAGTTGACCTGAGTCTAGTCAAAAACCTAGAATTCCTTTCTCTTTCTCTATCAGCGATAGTCACGTCCGATGTGCTGTATTAAAATTTAATTTAAAAATTTACCAAATTATAAAAATACAAGTAAATAAGTAATTTGTAATGAAAAAAATAAATTGAACTATGTTTCTAGTTGTGCAGGGAAAATTATTTTTTTGATGAAGTGCAGAGAAATATTTGGATGGAGTAATTGATGGTCAAAGAACACGAAGAGAAATCAGAAGCAATGTTTAATTTTTTGAATGCGTAAAATTAAAATTTATTAAGTTGATTAAATTTACCTAGCACGTAATTAAATTTAACTTTTCACAAACTTACCTAGTATTTTGATATTTAAAAATAAATTAATTTGGTAAGTCGAATTTAATAAAATGGTTAGATAATTAGTGAGCCTTATTAAAATTTATTAAGTTGTTGTTTAAGAAATTATACTAATAAATTTTTATGGTGGAATTTATGCAAAGAATATGTTAATTATGAAAAAATTATATATTTTATTATCAAAATTAAATATTATATATATTACAGTGAAATTTTATAGAATTATATATTTCACATAGGATTTTTATAAATTTCATTCTATTATATATGTTCACAAGTTAATAGTAAAAATTTTCATTTCACTAAATTAATTTAAAATAAATTTTTGTAGTGTCAAATAGTATTTTGAGTATAGTGTTAAAGTTTAGTTTAAGCTCCATTTATTTAGAAGCTAAAAATTAATTTGATTAATTTTAACTTGACATATCCCATCGCTCATAAAATCTAATATTAAAAATTAATTTTATTTTACATTCTACATATATTACTAAAATAATAATTAATTTATATCACATTCGTCACATATTCTAATGTAATAACTAACTTTATATCATATTTCTCACATATCTCAACATAATAATTAATTTTATTTCATATCATTCACAATTTCTAATAAAAAAGATCTCTATTCAAATTTAATTTTAACCTCGTTAAATTAAACCTTAGAAGATTATTTAGTTTGAGATATATATAGATAATCTTCTTAAAAATTATATAATTTGTCACTCAAATAATAATATTTAGATATTATGATATATAAATAATATGAAATAATATTAAGCTAATATTGAACTAAATGTTCTTTTAGTTTTTAGTATTAAAATAATTTCAAGTATAAGATTTAATATTTTGGATTATAGATTAAGATTTTAAGATTTAAATTTTAAAATTTAGAGTATATTGTGATTTTATTTAAAAAATTTATAAAATTTTAATGTAATTTACATAATATTTTATATTTAATAATGAAATATATAAATTTTTATAATTAAAATGTATTTTATATAAATGCTCATTTTTTCTGTTGCAGCATGAGCGAACATGATAGACATGGAGTTGGAGACCTTGAAATGGATTAATTTTTATTAATTGTAAGAATGATAATTTAGTTTGATATAAAAGGACTTCAAATCGACCATATTTTTAAAACCTTTAATCATTTATTAAAATTTGAGATTTAAATTTAATAATTTAATTTAAAACGATTTATAAAATAATGATATTATAAAAGCTAGCTGCAACGACGTTGAAGACTCTCGCTCTCTCTCTCTCTCTCTCTCTCTCTCTCTCTCTCTTTCTGCCATATTCTTCAACATGCTCTTATCCAAATCCCACATTCTCTCCTGCAATTTTCCATTCCTTCCATCCATCCATCGACCCCAAAATCCTACATTCCTTCTCCCTCCGAAAACCCTAATTCACCGTGGCCCTACCTCTCTTTCACCCAAATTTCTCACTCCAAGAACCTTTCTTGCCTTTGATTCGTCAAAGTACTTCACCAGAACTAGAAGCTTGCTCTCCGTCTGCCGAGATTCCAGTGAGGACCGCGATTCGGTTGCCGAAGCTTTAGCGGGAGAAGAGGCGAGGCGCAGAGGCCGGGGAAACGATTGGACAACTTCGGTTCTGATCTTCGGGCTCTGGGCTGGGCTCATGTACTACATTTTCCGGCTGGCGCCGGACCAGACTCCGGTGAGGTTCTTATCGTCTAAAATGGATAATATTTGTTGTAATATTTGAAGTGCTCTTGTTATCGGCTGTCGGAAGTTTTGGATTGAGCAGGCCTGCAGAAGCGATTTGGAATATCGATTGTTGTGGTTTTGGTTACGAAGATGATGGGGCATCTTTGTGATCAGAATCAGACCGTGCTATGTTAGTCTTTGATTGAATGATGTAGATTTTATTTTCTTTTATTAATTATTCATGTACACTAGCATCATTACACTTCATTGTTGGGTCCTGAGTAAAGCAAACGGTTGCATTGCGTAGTCAATTAGCATAAAACTTTTCGTACAAATATAACATAAATTTTTTAAACAATTGCACTAAAATTAAAGCATTCTCTAGAAGTTATGCACTACATTGTCAAAATACAGTGAAAAATGTGCAAGGATGGCTACATTAGTGCCAGAGTATAATGATAAGTGCGAGAGGGTTATCATATCACGAACGAATGTCGGTAGAAAAGCTATTTCAAGACATTAAGATAATTTTAGAAACTTGGAATATATACACACTGATAGGAAAGTTTATATAATTAGTATATAGTATAATTTTAATAAAAATTAATATTTTGTACCTTTAGAAAACGAAATGGGGGAAGGAAAAAGCCAAAAAAAAATAATATGACTTTAAAAATTATAATTAATGAGATGACTATTAAAATTATAAGTATCTATGCTCCTGAAGTAAATTTGAATTTTAGTATGAAGAAAAAATTATGAAATGATTTAAAAGAGTTCATTCAAGAAATGCTTTAAGAAGAAATGTTATTCATCAGGAAAAATCTAAATGGATATATTAGAACTATTACTGAGGAATTTAATAACATTTACATTCAGAATGATTTTCGGGAGAATAATAAGGAAGGTAAACCATTTTGAAATTTTTCTTTACTTATGACTTTATGAATGTTAATACTTTGATTAAGAAAAAAAAAATGAGTATTTGATCACTTATAAGAATGAATCTTTAAGAATACAACTTAATTATTCATTGGAAGGAAATAAGATTGTTTGGATTTATAAGTTCATTTTAAGTAAAAGCTTAACTGCCTAATATTAATTAATGACCTTAGATTTCAAGACGAAGAACCTAAAAAAGTACAGTAATCAAAAATAGTCTTCGAATTTGGTGATAAAATTTAAGGGATGAGATTAAAAATATTTTTAAGATGAGTTTAGAACTTTGGTAATGAGATATTAAGAGGAAAATTAATCTTATGTGAATGTTGGTTGCTAACTGCATTCATAAAGTGACAGAGAATCTATTAGGAAAATCTAAGGGAAGTATTCAAATAATAAATATGCTTGGTGGAATAAAATATACTAGAAAAGATTAAAAATATAAAAAATTAAGAGAAATATATATCGACTCAACTAGAGGTTTAAAATATATATAGTCTCGATGAGAAATATATAAGTGAGTTTAGTATCCAAAAAGGAAAATAGAAAATGACGTATTAAAAATCCTGCAATTTTGGTTGCTTTAAAGAAGATGGAGATAAAAAAGTAGTGAGACTAACATTTAATAAAATTTTGAAAATACATGAAAGGTGAAGGAATTTTTTAATTTATCGCACTGTTTAATATGATTTTAAGGCTAAAAAGATATCAAATGAATGACGAAAAAATATATCAGTGCCTATTCAAAGGTTGATTGTATTAGAGTGTGTTAATTATATAAAAATTAAATTAATGAGTTATACTTTAAAAATTTTAAGAAAGATGATCAAGGATTGATTAGATCATGATGTTAAGGTATTGTAAATCTAGTTTGGTTTTATAATAGATAGATCTACTATAAAAGTTATTCATATTGAGAGGTGTAATAAAACGCTTAATGAAGGCAGTAAAGATCTGCATTTGGTTTATTTGACTTAGAAAAAAACTTATGATAAAGTTCAAAAGGAAGTACTTTGGAGTGTTTTGAAAAAAAAAAGAGGAATTTATATTACTTACATTTAACTTGTTAAAGACATTATGGGGGTTACTTATATTCAAATATAAGAAGATTTAACTAAGTATTTTCTTATTACAATTGAATTATCAAGACTTTGCTTTAAGCCCATATTTTTTTGCCTTGGTTATGGTGATTTTGACTGAACGCATTCAAAAATATGTGCCTTAGTAGTTAGTATATGTTTTTCGTTGATAATATTTTTTGTTATTGATAAGACTAGAAGTAGCGTTAAGATGAAATTAGAGTTATAAATAAATATTTTAGAGTCTTTAAGGTTTTTATTTTAATAGATTTAAAACTGAATATATAGAGCAGAAATTTAGTTAAGTTAGAAGAACTAGTATTTGTGAGGTGATAATTGGTAATTAAGTTATTAAAAAGAGTAAACAATTTATATGTCTCAATTAATCAATAAAATAATAGTGAAATTAATTGTGATGTTATTAGCAGAATTCAAACATGATAGATTAAATAGAAGAATGCATCTAATATGTTGTGTGATAGAATAATCTCATTTGGACTTATAGATAAATTTTATTAAGGATTAGTAAGGCCAATGGTGTTATATAGTGCTGAATGTTAGCCTATAAAGAAGAAAACATGCAAATAAAATAAGTGTCTAAAGTTAGAGTAGTCTTAGTTGAAGATAAGCTTAAAGAGTTATTTTAGATGGTTTGAACATATAAATTATAGGCTGATTGAAACTCTAGTAAGAAGAGTGAGGCTATTGAATTTTGACTATGCAAAAAGAAAAAGAGAAAAGCCACAAAATACATGACAAGAAACTAAATGACATTGGAACAAATGATTCATGTAGGCAACCCCACCTAGTGAGATCAAGGCTTGGTTGTTGTTGTTATACTCCAACATCATATATATTTTTTTTTCTCTAGGTTGGGATTAGTCCTTTTGTTTATAGCATCTGTTATTTAACATTTGTATTAGATGTTAATTAATAAGAATTTGAATTTGAGTGATGTTATGATTTTGGAATGAGTTGATTTCATGTAAGGAAAGGGAAGGGGAGCTTAGGGAGAGAGAACGAAATAAGAGATTTGTCATCGTAGCCATTTCTTTAATCGACCTCACCTTGTCGTTCTTCAACCTTCCACTGCTGCCTTCATAGGATCTTGCTGCTGCAACCCTCTCAAGATGGGGACACCTTGGTTTGTAAGCGTTCAACTCGTCGTCTCCCACTTCCAAGAGAAGCCACCTCTAGTGACCCTCCTGTTAAACCTCTAGTGACCCTCCTGTTAAGGCAGAAGGTTCCATCATTGCATTCCGGGAAACTTTTGTTCAACATTTGAATACTCCCAGGATCATGAAGTTTTTACATTAATCATTCCTCCCACTCTTCACTTTTCTTGGATCCTTCAGCTGCATGATTTCATGGAAAAATTAAACAATGCTCCTCCTGGGGCTCACGTGACACTTCAGCAAGAAAATTCCTGAAATTGATGGATCTCTCTTCATTGAATTGGGCAGTCAGTTCCGTTAAGGTGTAATCTCATCTTATTCCAGATTATTATTATTTAATTGATTTTATTTGGGGATCTTAAATAAATTGGATTGTTCAATTTAGCTCAAATTTGAGATATCTAAAATATTACTTGAGCGACATTTTAGACGGATCTGATTTGTAGAACCCTATTTAAATCGTCAATACGCTAAACCTAATATTATTGAATTCTATTTTTCTGCCCTAATTAAATATAATAAATTCTAGTTTACTAATGTTACACATGGGATCCTTGTGTCATCAAAACTGTCTACGTGGCAGTCGGCAAGGGTAGCCGGATTGGGCTCCATGGGTTGGTGGCCTAGGCCTGCAAAGGCCTACTCCCGAGATTTTGGCCTGTAGACAAATTCTCGAGGATGCTGCCCAAGTTTAAAAGTGTAAGCCAGTTTCCTGCGACAATCTGCTGTATCCTTAGGCATGCCTCGTTCTTAGTGAGACATGGGAGCTTGTGCTATCACCTAGAATGGCATGGCACATTATCCCATACACATGCTCGGTAGAGACATGAGACAAGTTGGATGAAGTATGCTCTCATCCTTCTATAAGGATCTTGGCCTTTCCCAAATCTCAACATCTATGGCCCACGTGTCAGCATCTCATTAAACACATCAACAACCAGAAATCATCCTCCTTAACTATAAATAGGGCTATGCAGGACTTTTTGGTGTTGGGCCAGACCCTTTAAAGCCTAGACTACCGCCACCAACCAGGCCAAGGCCAGTAATGGGCTCCTCATTAGAGCTACCAGCCAACGACCCACAAGCACTTGTGGCTCCCCTTAAAGTCCAATCATCGGCCTTTCATGCTACAAATGGGTCGGCATAAGGTCAATAGCACCACTGACGAATTCATCGACAAACTCTTCCCGAAATGCTTGGCAGCGACCACCCTTTGCTGGCCAACTAGTGGCCATGGAGCAATCCATCAACCAAATTATTCCACTACTAGGCCAAAGGACTTGAGTTGTATTAGTTGTTTCTGACCCACCGAGACTCCAGCTTGTTCTTGGACATCGCAACCTTCTGCCATTCCTTGAGGATGATGAAGATATAGATGCCCTCAGTGAGGCAATTCGTCGAGTGCCGCCCCTTGCTAATTTTTGTCCCCCCAAACCTAGACTTCTACTAAGGAAAGAATGACGCGGCGGAGCATATTCAAGCATTCGAAGTGATGATCCGATATCTTTGACTTAATGATGTGATCAAATGCGTCTTGCTCGTCTCAACAGTTAAGGGCCCTGTCTTTACATAAGTATAACAATTTTTACCAAAATTCGTTTAATTTGCCTTGACCCACCCCTAATGAGACGGATATTAGTCCCATTACCCTAAGTAAATGTTGGGGCTTGAGTTGAGACTTACTCTCTTAAACTCGACTCATTATTAGCCTCATCTAACTTATCTCGAAAAGAATAAATTTTACTTATGAACAAAAGTTAAAACAAAAACTTTAGAATTTAAAATTTTGATTTAAATCTGTATTTTTAGATTTTAAGCCTTCCTTTATATGACATAAACTATTAAAATAAATCTTTTAAGTTCAATATTTTTAGTTTTTATTTAAATTTTTAAAGCACAGAGAAAGAAGGGGAGAAATTAGTTTTAAATCTTTTATTTTAAAATGCTAATATTTTTCGATTTTTAAAATTTAATTTTTTTTAAAGAAGATTGAGATGATGAGAATGTAAATTTTAATTTTTTATAATTTTATATTTTACATTTATAATTTTAAGTTTCTTTTACTTGTAAGAAATATAGTATAATATTATTAAAAAATACATTATAATGAAAGATAATTTCAAAATTTGATGGAAGGAGAGAAATGGAATGATGGAGAGAGAATGGATGAAGCAAAGTGGGGCAACTCCAAAAATAAGAGAAAAGACTCATTTTTCTCAGTTTTAATGACATCACACTCGCTAGTACCTAATAGCAGCGCAAACACAATCTAAGGCACCTAAATTGAGAATCCTTAAAAATTGGGATCCATTTACAATGCCTTTCCAATCTCAAGGGCTCATATGCAATTTACCCTAAATGTTTTTTTACTCCCATATAGGATGTGTTGAAATAAGTTAAAAAGAACAAAAAATTTATAGTTTTTGACTCAGATGCAATAAGTAGAAAATTGTGAATACTAATTTATAATTTTTTATGAATTTGCATGACACAGGACAGTGCCACTTCTTGCTGGCGTCGAATACCTAAAGAGGGGAGAGAATAAGATAGCTATTTTAAATTTTTTTAATTTATTTAATGGAAAATGGGACAACTTGTTTTACTTCCATATAGGACAAAAATATTTACTGTCGAATTTTAGCTTTAATATATGGTATATATAAATGACTCAAAACTTGCTTCCGATCCTGCATCAATTAGGCTGGTGATTATGCTTAAGACTTAAGATTCACTCAACCTTTTGATCATACCAAATTGAATTACATAATTTCGAGTCGGATTCAATTGGATGTGACACTCGAATTTGAATTAATATTGATGAAAAATTGTGTCTACAATACCACATTTACCAAAAATTACACATGTTATAGCATTTCTGAATAAATCTTACTGTATTTTAAATCCCGAGCCTTAAAACCATAACCTAAAATCCAAAATACTAAATCTTATGTCTTAAATTACTTTAATACTAAAAACAAAATCCTATATCCTAAGCCCTAATCGCTAAAGTTTTAGTTTTCGTTGATTAGCTATATATATAATTCACTTTAAGCATAACCTAGTGAGATGGAAACCTCTATTATGGACTTGTAGACTATATATAATAGGACATAATTCGTGTGAATGCATCAGTAATTTGTTTTATAATTTTTTTCAACAATGTTAGGTGAAATATGTAATTTTGTTAGATTTCGGTCCAGTATGTAATTATCCTAGTAGGGATATATGTATATATGTGAACTATAAAGTAGTATTTTAATACTAATTCTGTGGCACATTGTTAGTGATGAGGAAATAAGTGAGGGGTTTAAGATTCAAATTTTGTCGCTGCTACTTGTTACTTAGTTGTTGATTTCGACTCGGGCTAAAAGGAGTTTCGAGTCACTTCAAAATTAACTCATTTGTCGAGCTAATTGAATCTTGAATAGAAATTCGGAAGGTATTTGAGTTCCAGTCAAGCTTCAATAATTCAAGTTGATCCAAACTTCCATAAGTTTGTCGGTCTTCAGTGTGCATGACCTTGAATGAGCTTTTCATGATTAAATTCATTTGGTAGTTTGAGTGCCTAGAAGACCCTTTTCTTGTGTGTTGTTAAGTAACTCATTTATTTTAGCAAATGCTATTTCAATGAAAATAAAAAAAAAAAAAAAAGCCTCGCTAAATTTTGATGAAACTTGTTTGCTATTGGTGATCTTATTTTGAGGTTTTAGATGGAAATATATTATGCAGCCTTGCCTATATTAGCAATGGTCATGCTCGCCTATATATAGCCATAGTTATGTTAGCTAAAATTTAGCTGACTCTTTAAGAGTGGTTATTATAGATTTGCTAATTTTTACTTTTGTTGTTGTTGGCTATTAGTGAAACCTTGTTAGTAAATAACATTAGAATTTCATGGTTTAAGTTAAATTTGGCAATGACAAACTTGTGTATAGGAAACTCTACTAGTTTCCTATCAAATTATAAAATATTCTGGGATCAATGGTTGGACCGTGCAAAATATAAATACTTTTTTTGGATCAATCATGGTATATGTAATAATTCAAGCATTTATTTCAAATGCATGCCCTATTTTTGCACAGCAGGGTTATGAAAATCCACAAGAAGCAACTAATCAAAGTCAAATTGTATGTGCCATTTGTCGTTTAGCTAATAAGCCAATGGATATTGAATAATATACTTGAATCAGTTATTAGAATTTCATATGATATGAAGCTAAAATAAGTTGGTTTTCAAACTGAACTGAAACAAGTTTTTGCTAATGGCATAAAGGGAGCTTTGATTGTAAGAGTTGTTCTTATTTTATTCTAGGGATTCCCCCCCCCCCCTCTCCGGTTCATATTTCTCTCAAAATGAAAGAAAAGTTGGGAAATCTTTCTTTTTAATGTTATTGTCTTTATAATAGAATTAATCTTGTCATAGGTTTTGGTCCAAGTGAAATATTTTCTCACTTTTCTCTGATGTTTCTATGAAAAAAGACTTTATTTCTTAAAATATCCTGTATACATAAACGTGAGCAAAGGAATGGGCCAGATTTGTACTGATGGTAGCAAGAGTAATTATATAGTGCATTAGTGTAAGTAGAACTATAGCTTAAAAAGAGGTATGAATTAGTGATAGTTGATGCATTAGATGGACGTCAATAATTTTCCATTAATTAGTTTAATTGTTTTGTTATTTTATTTAGAATGTGTTCATGTGTGTTAGCTTTTATTTGTTGTGGCAAAAAACATTGTTGTTATAAAGCATTGTAACTGTCATTTTTTCACAACATTTCAAGTTATTCATGGTTTGGATAAAGGAAATGTGCTTTCGGTGTTCACATGTCAAACCATTTACCCCCTTTTTACTATTTTTTACTTTTAAGGAATGGTTTCTGTCAAAAGTCCTGGACGCTGTGTTAAATCTGTTATTAACTATTGTATTTCATGTAGATATGAAACAAGGCTTATAATCGAATTTCAGGAAAAAAGAATGTATTTTAGGAAACAAGGCTTATAAAATCACTTTTCTTTGTATTTCATATTGCTATGTGTTCATGTAAGCTCTGAGTTGCTGATGAAATTTCATGCTTATAAATGGTTATAATGGTCTCAAATTGTGGTTTCAGCAGTATGTTGCACTGTATAATTCTGTTTTGTTTCTATCTATGCTGAGTAAGAGTATAAATCTTACTGATTTAGTTATCTTAAAGCACTTCTGCATAAACGGCCCAGAGTGATTCTACAGCTGCTACACCGCCATCCTCATTGTCATCATTAGTTTGTCCTTTTTGGGCTTACTAATGTTTGATGCAGAAATAGATTGCTTAAGCATCGTATATATGAACGAATTAAAGTGTGAAAAACAATATTTTAAGAGTAGTTGTAAACAAAAATTTTCTTTAATTTATTTGTTCACATGCATCTGCTAACTCCTTTGGAAAGTCTGGCCTTTTCTCTTGCAAATAATGTCTGAAATTTTTCAGTATAGGGATTTTTATTTCGTTCAAAAATTGTTCCTGAATGGAGATGATGGTTATCGGATGAATGAAGTTCTTGTGGCTCTATGGAACAGTATGGGCCTTTGGCCCTTGGTTTATAGCATGCTTTTGCTGCCAACAGGTAGAAGGTGATTACTGAATCCAAGTCCAAGTAGAAATGACTGTAGCAGTTTTGGCCCTTTGTAAAATTCTGAATCCACTTCGTGTTTCTCAATCATATATATTTTTTTCATTCTTTCCTTATAAATAATAAAAAGCTCCTATGCACATTGTACTGAGCATTGATTGTACTTATTGACAAGAATGAGCCTTTTACAAATGGTTATTTGAGATGTAGAAGCGCTTAATACATTTTTACCTTGAACATGATAGAAACTATCCAGATGCATAAGCTCCTCCCGTCAGTTATTATTATATCATTCTTATATGTTCTCTCTGTTGGAAGGCGCACATAGGTGGGGTGTGGATGGATTATTCCAATGGTTTTATGGTCTTATCTGAATTCCATACTTAACTGGATCATCATATTGTAATGAAGTCGAAATTAAATAAATATGTATAAAAGATGATGAATTTTACTTGATGTCTTTTTGTTATTATATGCATGCTAACATCTTAATGAGCACATTTTGTTTTTATCTTTAACTATTCTTTTCTACACTACAAAAGTGCGAAAGAATCGGCCTGACCTTTACAGTTTTATGTACAGTTCAAGAAGCAAGATTCCTGTATGGCCGTTCCTTGTTCTTTCTTTTGCTGCTGGCATGTATGCTCTTATCCCATATTTTATTCTGTGGAAGCCACCACCTCCACCCATAGAAGAAGATCATATTAAAAAATGGCCTTTGAATTTCTTGGAATCAAGGATAACTGCAGGGGTAAGATATCTTTAACTACTATTTTGGGAGGAATAGGCAATTGCCATCCTCAATGTTGAAAGTATTTCATGAATTCAGTATTTATAAATTGTCTATACAGGTACAGACACGCTTATGCCATCATTCTTTTTTGCAAAACTAATCATGCAACTGTAAATATCATTTGTCAGATAATTGTCGTCTGGAAACACAGCTACGTGCCAGGCTTGTTAAAAAATTACATTTCACAAAATCATTCTCTTTGTAGCACACTATTCATGAACCGTAAATTTTATTTTTTCCTGCAGATAGCTCATCATTGGCATATTCATGAACCTTAGTTAATTGCACTCCTTTTGTTAGTTTTCTGGCACCTTGAAGGAATCTTACTCAAATGACTCGACTGCACTCCTTTTGTTAGTTCTATGTAGACATCTTCAGACCTTTGAATTAAAAGGAGAGTAGAATGAAGTTCAAATTCCATCTCTTTTTGGATTGCTACAACACGCTACAAAATCTTGGTTGAAACCCTGATAATTTGACTAATTATACGCATGCCATGAAATAGATTTTGTAATTATGCATTGGATACCCTTGATAAAGTTACTAAGAATCCTTGGCCATTTTCAATTTTTGGTGTTCTACGCTATTTACAAAAGCATTCACCTCTTTTCAAAAGCAAAAAAACCTAATAATTGCATTACTTTGATTGTTTTCTGGTGACAAAAGAGGACCTACTAGTAGTTTTTGTTCTATTTAAAATGTGTTGAATGATTCTATAAATTGAGTAAACTCTATAAACAAATATACCCCAAGATGTCGAATTACTGTCCTGGGTCCTGGGCAAGCAGCACATGATTTTAGCATCTTTGCGGTCACTCCATAATTAGCTAGGTTTGTGAACTTAATCTGCAATTCAACCAAAATTATTGCATGTAAGACCCCATATTTTTAGGTGCATATGTAGTCCATGAGGCCACATTTTATAATGAGGACATGCTTTTTCTATAAGGTTAATAATTTTTCTGGTGCAATTTAGTTTGCGCTTGCTACAGGTTTGGGCTTAGTAGCTTATGCTGGTTTAGCAAGTGGAGAGGTGTGGAAAGAATTCTCTCAATACTTCAGGGAGAGTAAATTAGTAAGTGCCTTATTTGGATCCCGTGATCTACTCAATTTTGTTTCTTATGTAGCAAAGCTGTGACTCCTGTTTCATCTCTGCTGAATACAAACTCTAAATTATTTTAGGTGGGGGGTTGGCTCCTGTTTCATCTCTACTGAATACAAACTCTAAATTATTTTAGATGGGGGGGGGTTGGCGTTGGTTGGAAGGTGGGGGAAAGGGTTTCTAGTGCACGTGAATCTTAATTTGGCTGGTAGTCTGATTTGAAACTTGAAATCTGCTCACGAATTATTTGAATTGGCAATTTTAAATAATCTCACGGATGTGTGTCTATAATGTCATAAAAATGGTTATCAAAAGGAATTAGGTTTGACATAATACATTAGATTTTTTGAAGCCTATTAGAACGACGTGTCAGCATATGGCATCTACTGCCAAAGTGTAGTGAGAAACAGAGCGAGAAACAAAGGTAACTAGCCATAAAATTTGCTACATAGGGATATGTTTGCTATGTAAGAGCTGAAGTTTGCTACAAATAGCTTATTTTAGACTTTATGTAATTTATTTCTTACGTAGTCAACTACATGCTATCTCATAATCGATTACTTTTTAATCGATTCAAACTCAACTCAAAATCAAAACTTTTATTTTGAGTTTAGATCAAGTTGCTCGAACTCAAATCGCTTGAAAATGAATCACCTAAAATCATGATGAGGTCTAGAATTAGTTGATAATTACAATCCTTTGTAGGCTATTTCTTGAACTTTCATTATTATTACAACAACAACAAAAATAATCACCAAGCCTTAATCCTACTAGTTGGGGTCGGGTACATGAATTTTTTGTTTTCATTGCACTCTCTTAGGCCCTGTTTGGCGCGAGGACCAAAACAGGACAAAAACAGGACCAAAATGGTACTAATTTAAAAAACAATAATAATAATAATAAATAAATTTTTTAAATCATTCTACACAAATTCAAATATAAAAAATATTATTTTACTTTACATACTCAATAATTTAAAATAAAAATATCAACTTTATTTCACATTTTAGACTAAAATATTCAAATCGAGTATTTTGATCTAAAATGTGAAATAAAGTTTATATTTTTATTAAAAATTATTGAGTATGTGAAGTAAAATATTATTTTTTATATTAAAATTTATGTAGAATAATTAAAATAATTTATTTATTATTATTATTGTTATTTTTTAAACTAGTACTATTTTAGTCCTGTTTTGGTCCTCGCGCCAAACAGGGCCTTAAACATCTCTTTTAGCTCTAAGTATGTAAAGTCATTTCTAATAGTTTCTTGTCATATTTTTTTGGACTTTTTGTTCCTCTTTTTATATGTGAAAAATTTAATAATTCAACTTCTTTATTGGAGCTTTTAGGTTATGATTTATATGTTCAAACCATCTAAGATGATTTTATCTGAACTTACCCTCAATTGAGTCTACTCCGTGTATACCCACTCATCCACCGTAGCATCTTTGTCTTTACATGTTTCTGCTTTTAGGTCATCGTTCAATACTATATAATATCATTAGTCTTACTATTGTCTTATTGTATGGGAAAAAAGCAATAGTAAAATGCCGAAAAGTAAAGTTACTAGTATTTTGGCGTTTTGGAGAGATCCTCCTTCGTCCACTAACGAAGCCTCCTAGAGGGTGAGTATAAGGTATTTAAGAGAGAGAGAAAGAAAGAGAGCTAGTAGAATAACTATGAAAGAAGGTTTTAAGAGGGAAATCCCGAAAGGAGCCTAGCCCACCGGCTAAGTCTCTATATTTATACCCTCTGTAGGGGAACTAGAGGAAAGGAAGAGCTTCATCCCATCTAGTTGCACGAGATGAGTTGGAACTCCAGATGACCTGGATCCTACCACATTGGTCTGGGTGTTATTGTTGCGTGAAAGGACGAGCCCGATGATCCAGAGCATCAAGGGAGCAGTTGGGCGACCAATCCGATGGCGCTGCAGGCGTCCTCTTGTATGGTCCTCGTGGAGTTTCTTTTGGAGGGGGCAGACAGGGCCTCTCCATGGCGCTTCTCCTACACACTACCTACTCGAAATAGGGAAGACCAGTAGGGGAAGGCGCATTGCAGAGAGTTCATGGCAAGGAGTCCAGTAGTCGTACCATCTTAAGATAATTGAATGGGGACCACATGCATAGATGTAGCAAACACAGGGCATAGACCAAGGCCAGGTGATGAGCGAGCTTTTGCAGGGGGCACAGACAAAGGGCACACGACTACCGCAATATAGGGGTATGCCTTTTGCAGATGACACTGGTGCTTCTACGACAATGTTGCCGAGAGTGGCCAACATGTTGAGCCATACAACCATCGATCTGGAGGACTCCTTGCTGAAGGATTCTGCTGGCGAACTCATCAAAGTAGACCATAAGGAGTTTCCCTTTGTTGCTGCCTGTGTGCTAAACATTGATGATAAGGAGGATGCTGCCACTCTGATGAAGCCATCCATGGTCATTAACCAAAAGGTCCAAATCTCCGTGCTTAGGAAGATGGTAAATGGTGTATCATTTGCGTCATGTCATCGTCACAGAGAGTCAACTTTGGGTCCTACCACACACCATGGGCGGGGATGGTGCGGTTCGGTTCCATCATTGGTAAAGCTTCCTCTGATCAAAGGACACCTATTGGTGAAACCCACTTTGACCGTGGTGGAAGGACTGTTTGCATTGGGATCGTTGTAGGAGAAGGAAGGGGAAGTGCAATTGAGCGGTGTGCCATCCCGAACAAAGAAGGACAATGATTTGGAGAAGGAGAAAGATGAGAGAGAGAGGGAGAAGGAAAAGGACGAGAACAAAGACAAAGTCCCCTTAGGTCTGACCCTAGAGGGGAGGTACATGACTAAGGAGTTATCTAGTATTCGGGACGACCTGAAACTTCGTTAGCATGGATGGAGTGTAGCTTGAGGTGCTTTGTCATCTGGTGGTTGTGAAGGGAAACTCCAAGTCATCATGGAGAAGGCAAGGACCACGAAAGGAAGAAGTGGGTTACCACGGCAGGTGTTATTGTGACAGAGCTAAGGAGATGGTCTCATCCATGAAGCGACCGGTGGGGGAGACAGCTTAAGTCCAGGTCCATCTAAAAGACCTTTCTGAAGCTCTGGGGGCGTTACGACAACAATGCATTGACTTAGAGGGTCAGAGGGACAAGAATGATTTGTCTTCCAAGCTAGCCAATCGGACAGCCGAGGTCTGCGAGGCGAGATGGTTGAACGTCACTACGGAGTAGGCGGCAGCAAAGGAACGTCATGCCAAGGCGTTAGCCGACTCTACTGCCTAGACTAATGACGTTTAAGCGACTCTATCTCTTCAAATCTCGACTTCTGGGGAGTCGCTGAAGAAGATGCAGGAGGCGGCCCAGAAGCTGATGAAGGCGAAGGAGGCGATCAAGAACGAGAGGGAAGCAGTCAAAAGGAGTCGCAAGATGACTCGCCGCTAGAACACCGTGCTAATATGGAGGTCGGTGTGATGGATTATCAGAATGAGGTGTTGCTGGCGAAGAATGTAACTCTCCAGTTGGTGATCAATCGCAACTGGAACTGAACGAGCTAGCAGGTCATGGACATAGAGAAGGGTGTGTCCTTGACTGTGGACATCATCACCCACCAGTCGGGCAGGTGAGGCAAATGTAGGCCCACGACACCATGCCGCGATATAGATGTCGGTCTGCTGTCGGAGATGATATGCATTTCCCGACGGTCCTCCCTTTGCTGGCTCGGAAGGGATGGGCTGATTCTTCCGAGCGGCCTAACAAATGTGTCCTAGTCGAAGTGATGCGGGTGCCAGGAACGTCCATAAGGAGTACGTGCCAGTACATGCTAAGGCTGTGCCGCCACCAGAGCAACAGCAAGGGACAGTGTGAGGAAAGCACTTCTTTTTTTCTTGTAATTCTACCCCCTTTTTGTTTCTTTAAATAGACCTGAATAGGGGTTTGTTGTAAAAGATATAATTTTATTTTTAATAAAGGGCACCTTCCCTTTTTTGTCGTGCTTGTTTTTCGTTCTTTTTCCTGGGTTTTTGGGAATGCACAAGGAAAGGTTCGTTGAGCATCAACTGTTCACAGAAGTTTGCTGGTTGACCGCACATGTAATTCACTTGAGTGTAGGTTTGTGCCTTGTCTAGGATGAGGATTGTGTTGCTCCTTGCCAAGATAATCCATTTTACTAGGGGAATGGGCTGATCATTTCCTAAAGAACTTTAGTAACCAACTGGTAGGAGAGCAGGATGTACTATGGGCTAGGTTCATGTCACTGTATAACGTATTGATGAGTGTACGGTCCATCCTATACACACTTGGTGTGGTGCGCCTTGCGAAGGCTGCAACACTTCAGTTGCTGCGGCAATTAATGTGAGTGGGGCCAGCCTATCATATGCACGTAGGTGTGAACAACTGAGATTGAATCACAGTTGCCATCGCCCATTAGCATGTAGAGCTATTAAATGAGGCATAGAGGATGCTGCATCGGCTTTCTTGTGACCTGCAACGGTTCGGTTGCTCCTCTTTTCTTTTTCCTCCTGCCGACTAAACCCTTTAGGAGACGATAAATACAAAGAATTCCAAGCCGATGATGGGGCTACTAGCGCAGTTCTTCCAAGACAATCATGGCCATCTGTGGAGCATGATGATGGAACACGAAATGTTTAACACTGCTCATGCCTTCTACCTGAACCCAAAGATCATGATCCGCACGACGAAGGAGGAAGACAGGCTGAACACTCTGCCGGTGAGCTTTGTTTGCATCTACAATATTTTTCTAGACATGGGGATGATATTTCTTCCTCAAGAGTTTAGGGACGTCTTGTATGGGTATGAGCTACGCTCTCTCCCAAGTCTTGAAGGCAAACAAGAGGACCTAGGATCTACAGATGTTTCAACGCTCTTCTTGTTCCTGGAGAGCATACATTACTCAAGCTATTTGAACATGATGGCCTCGACTCGAGAGCCCTTTTTGACGGCATTCCTAGCCCCCACTTCAATTGCGCGTCTGCTACTTCGTTGTCGAAGGAGAGCTAGCGCTGAATGAGCTCGTCCCAGGGGTGACGGATGATTACATGTTCTATAAGCCCCAATTTCGGTATGGTGACTCGAATGGGAAGTTGGTAGGTCGCCTTCAGGGTTGAAGAAGTTCCTGTTGAATTCTGTTTTGACCCACGTGAGGGAAGACCCGGACGCCTTTGTCACGAATGGGAAATATGTTGTCGGACTTTGTTGCGACACCAACTTATTGGGAACAACTGAAGAGCGAGAAGAAGGTGAAGGAGGCTGTCGAGGCTCCGCAGCCAACAAAGGAAGAAGAAGGGGAAAAAGGAAAGAAGCAAGGAGGTGGAGGAAAGCCAAGGGTAGAGCATGTGGAGCTCGTCGAGTGATGACGAGGAGACCGACAAGCTCCCTCCTGCCTTGTGCCTCAAGGGGAATAATTCTCAGAGATGAAGAAATCGATTGTCAACCCTCAGAAGGTGTGGCCCCTTATGGTTGCTAAAGATTGGTCCGGCGGAGGGACCAATGGCAGATGAGGAAAACTCCTCTACCGAGATAAAGTGGAGGAAAAGTTTTGGGAAAGAAGGGTAGGTTGGAGCTTCCGATCACCATGGACGAAAAGGATAGCTGGATTGTTGGAGGCTCCATGGATGCAGGGGGACGGTCCCTACAGAGGAGGCAATGGTATTCTTGGCTGTCTGGAGCGCACCTAGGGACGATCTCTTATTCTCCTTGGGGACCATGCAAGTCAACTTGCTTCGAGGACCAACCTAGCTTCCTTTTTCTCAGTCGCCAGCTCACTTTGGACGGTGTCCATCTCTGCAACATCAGTAGCCCAAAGCTTCGTCCAGTCTGGAGAAGTTGAGACATGGCCCAAAGGGTCGATAGGTCCGTCTTAAACCTGCGACGCTCTAGGCTCATGTTCCGGATTTAGCCATCGGCTCTCCACTTGTAGCTTCTTCACTTGCTGCAAAAGATGAATGTTTTCCTAGTCTTGGTGCCCAAGTTAGCCTCTATCTTTTTTACCCTGTCGACAAAATGGGAGAAACTTTGCAATGTCTACATCCACAGAAAGAATGAAGTTAGTAATACGATAGCAGAAAACTCATGAGGACAAAGCACGAACCATTACTTACCAAGAGGAGATCATTGGCGAACTTCCCAAAGAGGTCCTTTGAGGAGATGGTGTTTAGGCAACACTTTGCTCAAATGCTCCTCCCAATGGTCAGCCTAATGCCCTCGAAGGATTAAGGGGCTGATCCCGTAAAGTAGATACAATATCAACTTTTGTTTTCTCTTGCTTGCAACTTCTATTTGAAATGAATCCCAATGGTCAGCCTAATGCCCTTGAAGGATTAAGGGGCTGATCCCGTAAAGTAGATACAATATCAACTTTTGTTTTCTCTTGCTTGCAACTTCTATTTGAAATGAATAAAAAGAAGTTTTAGTAAGTCTTTGTTTTGTATGTACTACTTGTAAATAAATATGAGTATGTATGCATGCGAATAAGAGTAAGACTCACACATGCATGGTGCTGACCCAAACAGTCCAGAGACCAGCCATACGAAGTATTTGTAGTAAAACTTGCTAAGTGATGCCCCATTGAGCAGGTACCAAGGTATACCAACTGTTAGATATGTACTGGCCGGGCAAGAGGTTAGATGCCTTAGCTACAAGGTTGAAGTGTTAAGCTTTTCCTAGAAGAAGAACTTGGGGGGCCTCTTGCCTTTTGTGCCTAGGACAGCTAGGGTTGTTATTCCCTAGATGGTGTTGGAAGTAAGGGCATATCTAAGCCATACGATCTCAGGGAAAACTGAGACTCCTGAGTGATCTCTGACAGCACTTTGTTGTAGGCTCATATGGCTTTTGTAAGTACATCTGACCAGCATTGTTTAGTTCCATCTAACTATTTCTTTAAGATTTTAATGAGGTTCTTGTTGGCAACTTCGGCTACTCTGTTGGCCTGTGGGTGCCATGCAGACGTAAAACAAAGTTATATGTCATGTTTGTCACAAAAGTCCCTGATGTGAGCAGCAGCAAATGGTGGTCATTGTCATGATGATCGTCATAGACTTTATAGTGACAACGATATTTGGCCATAGGAACTTTTCCATACAATTAGAGGTTGCTTGAGTTAATGAGATGGTTTCTACCACTTAGTGAAGTAGTTTACAGTGAGGAGGATCCAACGGTAGCTCCTGACAGCTTGCGACATAGGCTAATGAAGTTAAGGCCCAACGCATCCTAGGATGAGTTGATGGGTCAGAGGTAGCTTGCCGGTTGGTTGAGCAAGTCAGTATTATGTTGGTATTGGGGAAACTTCTAAATGAACTCCTTCGCATCTTAGTGGATGTCCAGCCAAAAGTAGCCTTAGCGAAGAATGCGAGTGACTAATACAACTGCGGGGGTGCTGGCAGCACCACCCGGCGTGAATTTCCTTCATTACATTGGCAGCCACCTCATCGCAGATGGCACTTGGTGTAAGGTTGCGAATGGGGCTATCTGTACAACACTTTGTTGATTGGGAGATACTTGGCATACCAGAGTTTGAATTCCTTGGCCTCTTTTTCCTAGCTACACTCCATCCTTTAGGTAGGAGATGATCTAATTCATCTAGCATAGTGCAGCCTCTATATCGGCGACTTCTAGTATATCATAGCTAGGACGGTTGAGGATGAAGTCTAGTTGAAAGTCTGGACTTTCATACTTAGCGAGGAAGTCTGCTATTCTGTTCCCCTCACAGGGAACGTGAGATATATAGATCTCCTTGAAGAGAATGATGCCTCTTTTCACTTTGCGAAGATACTTCTTCAAGGTGTCTTCCCTGGCCTCAAAAGTCCATTTGACTTGGTTCACAATGAGGAGGGAGTCGCTGTAGACCTACAAGTACAAGTATTCCACCCAATGCTTTTGTAAACTTCAGGTGAATAGAGCTTCATATTCATCTTAGTTATTAGTGAATGTAAAACCAAAATAGATGGAGCAATGGAACTTCACCCTGACGGGGATGGTGAGGAGGATTTCCGCACCTTGAGTCGTTGTGCCAAAGGCACCATCCACATGGAAGATTCATGGGGTGTGCCTTCATTCTCTGGGGGAAAGTTTCGAGGTGGAGAGTTTAGCAATGAAATCTGTAAAGGCCTGGTCCTTGATAGCGGTTCGCGGTGTGCAGTGAATGTTGAACTCTCCCAGCTCTATCGATCATCGTAGTAGCCGTTTGGTGGTCTACGCGCTATGTAGGACATGTCGAAGCTGTTGGTTAGTGTCGGCCTAGAAGCAAGGTTTCACCTTTCAAGTAGCTATGGCTAGTACCGAGATCACTTTTTTCAAGACTTAAGATTTGATTTTTAGGCTGGTCATGACATGGCTGATGTAAAAGATAGGTCGTTGCATCTTGCCTTCCTCTCGTATAAGGATGGCGAAAATGATGGTATCTGCAAGACTTCACTTTCCTGGTGGCACTAAGAAGTGGAGCGTCTAGTACCTTTTGAGTGACGTAAAAGCCTCTTCACATTCCACAGTCCACCCTACAATTTTGTGGCCTCTTAGGGCCTTGAAGAAGGGTAGGCACTGTTTCCCCAACTTAGAGATGAAGCGATTAAGGCTAGCGACTCTCCCGATAAGTCGTTGGACCTTTATGTAGGTTTTGGGTGAAGCCATGTTCAGGATGATGGAAATTTTATCCGGATTAGCTTCAATGCCCTTGGCTGAAAATAAGTACCCTAGGAATTTACTAGAGGATGCTCCGAAAGTGCATTTGGTGGGGTTCAGCTTCTTTTGGAATCTACGGAGAATGTCAAACACCTTCTGTAAGTCCAAGATATGTTAAGAATGGGAAGCACTTTTGACTAATAAGACATCAATGTTGGATTCTAAGTTTCTCCTTTTTTGGTGTTTAAAGACCTTATCCACCATCCGTTGGTAAGTAGCAAATGCATTTTTTAGACCAAAGGACATGGCTTCATATTAGTAGGTACCCTAGTCCGTTATAAAGGTCTTCTCTATATCCTCTAGTGCCATTTTGATCTGGTGATAGTTGTAGTAAGCATCTAGGAAGCTCATCACGGGGTGTTCGAAGGTACGATTGACTAGAACATTAATCCGTGGAAAGGGTGAAAGTCCTTAGGACTCGCATTGTTGAGTGTGCGGAAGTCCACACACATTCGCCACTTGCCATTAAGTTTTTTGACCAGGAATACATTAGTGAGCCACTCTAAGTACGAAGCTTCTTGGATAAAGCCAACTCCCAGCAGTTTACTGATTTCTGATTCTATGGCCTGGTCTGTCCCTCTGTGGACTTAACCAAATGATGCAAGAAACCTAGATGAACTCAAGGGATGAGTCGAGACATGCATGAAGTTGGCTCAACTTGAAAATAATCAAGAAGCTTAGATCTAGGATTGCTTAGGACATTTTGTAAGGGTTAATGTAGAAATTAGAATACACTTGCTCGTTAAACAACCCCTTTATTGGCTAAGATTGAAAGTTTGTTAAATATTATGAGTAAAATATTTTTAAACAAGGAAAGCCCTATGATTAACCTTTACTCGAAAGGTCTGGTCTAGAGATTATGCGGTCTATTCTTTCTCTTGCACTTGCCAGAAAGAATGGATCAAACAGTTGATTAAATCATTGGATTGTTTGATGTTGATGATCAGATGACAGAAGCTGGGGATCAGATTGTTCAAAAAATAATTGGACTATCTGATGGTCAGTCCATCCCAATGTAATAAGCTCAATGATCAAAACCTTGATTGATAGAACGGTCTGATGTGGTCATCAAACGATCCGATCGATTGGCAGTTGCAAATCTAGCGATTTTTTATCTTTTCTTTAACAAAGTAGCAATCATAAAAGCTGAGAAAATTCTAAAATGATTTTAACTTTCAACGTGCACTTTTAGATCAATGATGTATATCTTTTCCTAGTAAGGTACTGCTTGAATAAACTTTTCTAAATTATTTCAAAGTTTTTCTTTATACTTATATCCAAATCTATTTTTGTTCATATATACTTACAATATTAATAATCATCCAACAAATTATAATTTTAAAGTTATAATGCTATCCTCATTCTTTTTAACTTTCACTATATCATCATTCAAATTTTTTTCCATAATTATACTCACCTCATTTCTAGCTCTTACTTAAGAAGATTAAACTATTAATTTCTTTGGCTTCTTGCTTCCCTCGAACAATTTCATTTCTCAATACACAAAATATTAATCATCTTAAAAATTCTTAATATCCACTACTCTATTAAATTGCCTATTAGAGAACCTAAATTTCAAGCTCCTAATCTTTTTATAATTTCTTGACCCGCTTCCAGTCATGATGTAGAAACCCTCACTTATTTCTATACCTAAGCACCGGTGTAGTGTCCCGTGTATACCTGTTATTATATTCAAGTAACATGGTGTATCGCTTCAAAGGAATGTTTTAGCTTTAATGTAATTTTCTAAATAATTCAGGTCATATTTGTTTAACAAATTTTATGCTGGATGTCCTGAAGTTTCTTTCTTGTTATAGAATATTTTAATTATTTTTTTTAAGGCTGAGTAATCTATGTTACCAATTTGGTGTTGTAGAGTGTTTCCTAGCAGTAACTTGTGTTTTTTGTAGGTTCATGTAACAAGTCTCGATTTCTTGCTGTGCTCAGCATTTGCCCCTTTCTGGGTCTACAATGATATGACTGCTAGAAGATGGTAAGCCCCTATGCAATGTTTACGCTAAAGTTCTTTAAATGCATGAGAAAGGTCGTCAACCTCTTCAAATCAGTAAATGATTCAAGTAATCTTAAGATTGTTTGGTCATTAATTGAACACGCCAAACTTTTCTCTAGCAAAGGGCTTAGAATGCGAGATGTGAATTCTGGTACTAATAACTAAAGGATTATCTCACTAGTCACTACATAAGCTTTTCCTGGTCACGAAAAGAAGTTCAATATGGTTAGATGGATTTTTAAATGATATGAGATGGAAAGAAATTTGTTGATGAATATGATAATGGAGAGCAGAAGAAATGTGATCACTAATTATCTGTGCTTTAGCAGTTTTGTCTGGCTATAAAGGAAATGTTTCTTGATTTTGTTTAGTGCAACAGGTCAGACACAGGTTCATGGCTTCTACCTGTGGCTCTGATTCCACTCGTGGGACCGACGCTGTATATTCTTCTTCGCCCAAGGCTCTCAGAATTACCTACACGTGTGTCCCCAGCCGTGACCGATAAGGATCAGTAAGTTTCATTGTTTGACAGAATTTAGATTTTCCAGTAAGCTAATTGCTTCCCTTTGCGGGACGGTGGCCTCGAAAAATAAGTAATTTTTGTTCAGGTATATAGAATACTTTTAGGTTTATTAGCACTTTAATGATTGAAATTTCGAGTTATGTTGATAGGAGTCTTAGTCAGTTGCTTGGTTATTTACTCGATGCAGATGAAACACTCTACCACCTCCAGATGAATGAAATTACACCTACAATGTCGAGTGCACACATGTTTTGCTACTACACGGCACACACTGAGACACTCCCAACGTATCATGCCTGAATCCCTGATAGCAGTCCACTCAAATGTAGAACAATAGCTGGGTTACTAAATTTTTTTTTCCTTTTTCGCATTGATATGTTGTGCATAAGGATGCTTGAACTTCATTTACTGCTGTGATATATGTATAATGTGTCAAATAGCAATTGGGTTCTTTAGTTTGCATTCATGTGCAACCGGGTCTTTATTATTTATGAATTAAGCAGAGTAGCCCTCAAGATTAGGGCCGCAAAAATAGTCCTAAACTTGAAGCTCACTCTGAACTCGCGAAAATTTGAGCTCAGCTCAAATCTATGAGATAACACTCTAATTTTAGTTTTATTTTGAGTCGAGTTCGAGCCATGATTAGCTTGCGTGATATAAACTCGAATTGATTCAAAATAAATAATTAAATATGTTATTTATGATTTATTTATATATTGATATTAATACTTATTTTATATGTACTTATAATATATTTATCTTTTCAGAAAATAAATATACTCATTTTAAGTCAACTCGAAATATATTGAGCCGGCTTAATCTTGAATGATTTTGAGTCAAGTTCGAGTCTAGTTTGAGTTGGCCGTAACTTGCTCAAACTTGGCTTTGTTTACAACCCTACTTAAGATTATATAAATGTCCATATGGATCAAGAAAAAAAAGGTGCACAAAAGGGTAAATTATAGGACACATTTGCATATGGAAGACATGCTAGTGGATGGTCTCATAAATATAATCAAATTAAATGTTACTTCTTTTAAACTCTCCTTTTATACTCAACTGCATATGCTATGCACGTGCTTCCATCCAAACTGTACTAAAAATTCAACTTATAAAAATTTAGGAGTCCACAAAACATGAGCTTGCAATATTTACAGTAAGGCTCTGTTTGGTTGGAGGCCAGGTCATGATTAAAATGATGTTTAATTATTTTATTCAAAATAATAATAATAAAAAATTAAGTATAATGTGTTAAAAATTATGTAAAATGAAATATAAAGTAAATATTTTATATTGAAGTTTATATATTGAGGATGAAAAAATAATTTTTTTTTAATAAAATAATTGAAAGCTATTTTGGTCATAATTATGATTAAAATGGCCTCCAATCAAATAGGGCCTAAGAGTTATAATTTTATGTAAAAATTAAAATTTATTCATATTTTATTTAATTTAAAATTAACTTAAATTTTTCATACTCAAATTAGCTTGTTAATTTAGTTTAAAAAAAAAACTTATTAAAAAAAATTAATTCAACTCAAAATTTATTCAGTATATATATAAACTTACATATTTATACTTTTTAAATTATAATTAAGCTTTTTTTATATATAAATGCATCGTAACAATTTATATAAAAATAAGATTATAAAAATATAAAAATTTAAAAGTAAATTTATAATATGATATTTAAATATATTTAATATGTATAATATATATTTTTATGAGAAAAATATAACTTTATAATTAAACTTGATTAAACTGAAAAATTGCGTCAAAATTAAAAAAAAATAATAATTAAATTAAATCAAACATGACTCGAAATTAAAAAATTTAATTTTGATCAACTCAAATCACCTGTAGCAACATGAAACAATAAGTAAACAGGAATCTGCACTATCTATAAATAAATTAATATAGAAAGCAATATCACAAATCTTACATTATACTTCTGGAAAATGATTGTTGAGCACATGACAATATAATCGACAAAAATGTAAACCAGAATATGCCAATGAACATACATTTTTTTTTTTCAGAAAACAAAGAACATTCGTTTATTACTTTTGAGATGTTTTCAAGGACTTACGTAACAATAATAGGGAAGGAGACGCCACTTTTTGCATTTAAGCTCGTCCATCAAATCCCGAAACCAAATTCATAAAGATGGTGCATGAAAACTGACAGACATCATAAAGTTGAAGCACTATTAGCCAACCTCAAGCATTTGATTAATAGAGAATAATCAGGCAACAAATTCAATCATATTGCGTGGTACCATAGAGATGAGACTTCAGTTTTGAGCATCAAAAATTAGTAAAACAAAAACATTTTTCATGGTGTCAAAAAACCTGAAAGTTTCATATTTCTCTGAAAGTGAAATGGCTAAAACATGTATCATCTGGCAGAATGTAACAACAAGCAAGCATTTTAAAGGACAAGTATTCTGCTCTTTATCATCTACTGAGTTGGAGGATGCATTAAAAAATGCTATGAATTTCATGCAAACCCATGTACTAAAGCAAATAAATTGAACAATTGAGCTCATCCAAACCTTATGTACACCATCATCATAAATTGGTCTATTTGGTTGAACTGTTAGACAAAAAGGAAATTCCATTCTACTACTTGTTTTTGGTATAAGAAGAAGAAGAGTATCAATAGACAAAAAGCTGTTGTTTTGAATATATAAATGGCCAACCACCTGCAAAGTGTCAGCTAGATAGATCCATCGTATATACATGCCTTTCTTCCTTTCCTTCCAACTGAAACACACACAAAAAGGAAGATTATCTAGGACAATGCCTTCACTTAAAAAGCACACCAAAAAGATATAAGCAAAAACAAGTGCAATATCACCTACTAAATGAGAACTTGACGAACCATGTCTAGAAAATCTCCTCCAAAGCGCTTCATCAATCCAATGGGTGCCCTTACATGCCTTCATTATCAAAACTCTTTAAATCCCCGCAATCCATGCAATAAATCGCACCTGCAAGGCGTGATTTTGGGAATAACCTCATGCTTTCTTTCGTGTTCTAGCAGCTTGAGCTCCTCTCTCAACCTACAGATCTCTTACTTCATCTCCTTCCAGGATGAAGGAGCCAATTTAGGGCATCATTTTCATTCAAATCAAAGCAAGAGCCAATTTAGGGCACCAATTCAGCTTTGGGCAAGAATTTTCCGAAGACTCCATTGTTAGCAAGCAAAGCCTTTATCACGTAGTCGGAAACGATCAAGCCAACATACTGAATTAACTACACGTCACAATCTTACAATTGTCCTAAGGCAAGATTATGGTCAAACAGTGTGGAAGTTTGGCTGTTGAATTCTAGTTGATATAGTTAGTGCAAATGTTGAGATTACTGCAACAGCAAAAAGTCACACAAAAATCAGGCACTCTACAAAAGAAGGGAAACCAAAAAAAATTCACTATTAAAAAAATTATGAAGGGAATCCACCATCAATATTTTTCATTAAAAAATGAACAGTAGCATGGTAAAAGTGGAGAAAATGTAGCAAAACAGCTTGCATGAATAAGAAGACCGTGCTTCTTTTTCCCTTGATGGAGAGAGGAGCAAAGGAGGAAAGTGGAGCAGATACAAAAGGATAAATTATAAGAAAAGGTAGGAAGTGCACATGAGCACAATTATCCCTGCAAGTAAAATGATCCATAAACTTCTTAATTTGCCTTTCCTCTACCTATGGTTATCCTCGCATGACTAATCTAAAATCTAGTTTGGTCCAAGCCCAAATGAACCTGAGAATTTTTTTAATATTTATTTCACATACAACCCAAACTCCAATATAAAAAATTAACTTTATTCTAAATCCTACACAAATCTTTACATCAAAAAAATCAATTTTCTTTCACATCCAACATATATTTCACTAAAAAATCAACTTTACTTCACATCCTACACAAATCTAAATATTAAAATAACTTATTTTTCACATCATACATATGTAAAAATATTTTTTCTCTCTCTAGCCCAAAAATAGCATTCCAACCAAATGAGGGCTAAAGTGTATTCCAACAAATCACATACATTATAGTTACGCACATCCCATATAAAATTCACTACTTAAATGCCTTTATGCATCATGTGCATTAGGACCATAAAATGTATGAAGTCTCCAATTAAGCTTGAAAATGATTAACATCAATTAAACAAAAACAGAAATTTATCCAAATGTAAAACCATTAATACACTCGTTCAGCATTGTTGCCAAATTATATCATAAGCAAGAATGGAATACCCAAGACGCTACCAAAAGATTAGTTTCCATTATTATCTTTGTTCCCTTATTTGTCTTTTTGCGTGAGATTAGGCCTACTGGAGCAGTGAGTTTAAGAGATGGAAGGGAACTCCTCCTAAATTTGGCCAAAAAAGTCAGCATCTTATGACCATCTGTAAGAGAACCATCCATGGTAGCATACTCTGTATTGTATATAATTAGCAGCAAGACCTCATGGGAGATGCATGCTTAAGGAAAAAGGCAATACATAGATACGAATGGTTTAATATCAAAGAGATCAATGCGTTAGAACTGCAATCACTAAAACATTTACAGATCTAGTATAACCAAACACAAAATTCTGATAGGGACTAAATTATTTACCTCTGCTGGGATCATTGCTAGATATCATAAGAATGCCAGGAAGAGAGGATCCTCCAACAAGCAAACTTCAACTATTGGTTTGAAGCACAGAAATCATGGAGAATGTGCTACCTTACTCCAAGACCTTTTTCTATAATAATGGAAAGCCTATAAAAATCTTGACTTTGACATATGCCTGCTTTGCAAGAAGCATGAATCAACGAATTGAAGCAAGGAAAATCTATAACCAAATGCCTCTCAAACATTTTCTGAAATAGCTTCAGAACTTCCCCCAGTCTTTTACCCCTACCAAGCTGACATAGCAGGTGATTAACCAAATCCTGCATAAAACCATCAGTAACAGTTCCGAGAACAAGATCAATAGCTTCTTCTACCCTTTCTTCCCCACAAAGACAACCAATTACGACTTGATATGTGTACTTGTTTGGGTTAACTTTCTTCCCCATCATTTCTGCAAACAGTTCAAGAGCTTCCTTGTTTTTTCCCAGAGTGTAAAACTGATGGATCAGTACGTTGAATGTAACCACATCAGGCACAAATCTCCAATCAGTATTAACCATATTTTTCGCCAAATGCAGGTTTCCAGTTGCACAAATACTACGAAGTATAAGTGTTAATGTGCATGAATCGGGTTCAATTCCCCTCTTCACCATGCAACCCAAGAGCTGCAAAGCATTCACACTACACTCACCATCAAGATAACTACTCATTAATGTATTGTAGAAAACAGCATCTGGAGTCCAATCAATTTCTGAACTCTCCAATAATTTTAAGGCCTCTTGCAACTTCAACATCTTGCATAAACATTCAAAAAGTATATTCAGAGTCTCCAAGCTCGGAAGCAGCCCTTCACCCCTCAAAACATTCAACAGCCTAAATGCTTCACCAATCCTTCCAGCTTTACATAGCCCATTCATGTAGACGTTGTAAGTGACTTCATCAGGCTTCCAGCCTTTCTCATGGCTTTCGCTCAAAAGCTTCTCTACCTCATCAAACTTCCCATTTCTACTCAAAGCATCAATCAATGCCGTGTACATGAAAGTATCAGGAGCAAGCCCAAACTTCTCAACTAAATTAAGAAAATGCTTAGCCTTATTGATCATACCGTGAGAGCAATACCCATGGATGAGAGAAGTGCAGGCATGGGGTGTAGGGCGACAGTGGCTGTCGAGCATGAGATCGAGGACGCCGAGGGCTTCTGTGAGTCTTCCCGCGCGTGAAAGGGCAGCGATGAGCGTAGAGAAGGTGACCGCGTCAGGCGGTTTGCCACGTCGGACCATCACGCCGAGAAGAGAGTAGGCGGCGTCGAAGCGGTCGGAGCGAGCGGAAGATAAGATAAGTTTGAGGAAGATGGTGAAAGAGGAGGTGCTGATGGGGAGGCCGGATGCGAGGAGAGAGCTGCAAACGACGGCGGCGGCGGCGGGGCAGTTGGCGAGGAGGAGACAGTTGATGAGCGCGTTGTAGGAGGCGGTGGAAGGGCGGACGAGCAGGCGAAGAAAGTGGCGAGGGGCGGAGCGGGGGAGGGGGTATGAATAAGGATTAGAGCGGCGGGAGAAAGAGGAGATGGCAGAGCGGAAAAGGGAGAGGTAGTCATCGGAGAATGAGGAGGAAGGGAATGGGGTGGTGGCAAAGGTAGCCGCGGCGGCGGTGGCGGTGGCGGTGGCGGTGGCGGTGGAGGCGGCGGCGGCGAGGGATTGCCGGCGGGCGACTGGCAGTGAGGGGAGCATATGGTACTGAAATATAGGGCATAAGATAAAATAAGGACGCCGCCGGCGAGTTTTAGGTGGAAGGAGAAGGGTTTTGAAGGTGATTAATTAAAAAAAATTAAAACTTAATAATCACCAATTAATTAATTAATTAATTATAAGGAAGATATTAATCAAAATTCAATTTATATTAAAAATTAAGGAAGTCTACGCCACCCCAAGTTACATTTTACATATTTTAATTTTTTTGAAGAAAAATCAAATATTTTTGGATAAAACTTTTTAAAAATTTTACTTTTAAATCTAAAATTAATTTTTATATATCTCGCAACAAATTTAACTAATTACCTACAAAACACTCAAAATTTATAAATTATTATATACATCTAAAAATTAATAAATATTAAATGTAAAATAATGTATGTTAAGATAAATATTTTATTAGTTTTAATATTTTTTTTAACTTTTGAAGTTTATATACAAGATAATATATTTATATTTATATAAATTAATTTAGCTTAATTGAGCTTAAATATTATTTTTATTTATATAAAAATATTATATTTAAAATTTATTATCTTTTACAATCAAAAACAAATTTATTATCTTTTAAGTATTAAATATATGTTTTATAAGTTTTATTTATAAATAAATAAATTTATGATGACAATAAAAAATTCTTAAAACATTATAACATTAAATAAGTGAAAAATTTTGAATTTGTGCATGTTGCGTAACTTTTCTACTCATTTGGTTCAAGGTATTTTTTTTATCCAACACAAATTTCAAGTATAAAAATCAACTTTCTTTTATAACCAACATAAATACGAATATTAAAATTAAAAGTATTTCACATTTTACATAATTTTTTAAATTAAAATAAAATTCTTTCTCATTAAATTTAAAACATAAAATATTTTTTTACTTGTTCAAAAAAAAAGCTCGAACCCAACGAGGCCTAAGTGTAAAGAGACCATTTATAGGATCGTGGGTGGTGTCTAAAAGAAGAGTGAAGAGATATTTTTAATTTAATAAAATCTATGTAGTAGTTGTTGTTAACGTATGGCTCCGATGCTACATCCCAGTCATACACATGGCTCCCAGGTGGCACTAAGTTGTTATTTATTTATTTATTCTCGCAAGTCTCAAACCTCGGTCAAACCTCGGCCACGCGGGTTCGGTCAACCATCGTCCACGACAATCTAGGATCACCCCTAGCAACATCGATGACGATGTTCCTCAGCTGCACCTGTCGTTGTCGGCGTGCTCTGGCCGCGCCGTTTCCGGTACAGAACGCTTTTTCTAGACACATAAATCAAAGACTCGTGTGCTCTAGCTGGCGCGAACCCCTAGTGAAATCACTACTATCAAGGAGAAAGCTATCCACCCAGTACTTCCAGCTCCCCCAGTGGCCGACAACTGAGGGATCATCAGGATGGGCCCAGATCCTTTCTTTCTGGGAAATCCGGGATAAAGTACTCTTTTCAGCAATATTTAAAATCACTAAACGGGCAGCAAAAAAAAAAAAACAACCACAAGAACCAGGACAACCAGAGTACAAGCAATTCCGGTGTCCTCCTGCTTTTCACTATATTAGAGCCCCAACTGAGAAGCTCTTTCTCTCTCTCTCTCTCTCTCTCTCTCTTTCTTCTGATTAACTCATTGTACTGGTCTTTTGGACCACTCTCTTCCTTTCTCTAGTGAAATCAGCTCTCACTGATCGCTCGGTGGACATAGGAGATTTCCTCCCTGAACCACTTTAAACCTCTGTGTGTTGCTCTAGATGCTCTCTCTTGCCTAAACTCTAACCTACAAGCTCAGCACTCTGCGTACCACTGTCTCTCAGGACTCTCTCTCTGTGTTTCTTGGGATCCCCTAAACAGTAGTAATAATAATAAGATAAAATATAATTAAAACTAAACATATATATACATATGTATATAGCATTGTTCCATAACAAATCACAAGGCACCATATGTGCTAGATTATAAAGATGGTACTCGATAATTAGACGCCAAACAATGCTTGGTTGAACTTGATTTTCAATTTTTATTTTTACTACATATTTTATCACTTAAATTTTCATTTAGTTAGAGTTTATTTTAGAAATATTTATTTTTTTAAAATAGAAAGAAAAATATTATTTTAATATTACAATATAAAATAAATTTATTTTATTGTTAAAATTACATTAGAAATAAAATAAAATTTATTTTTAAATTAAAACATGTAGAAAATGTAAAATATTTTATGATTAAAATTTATTTAATATATGAAATAAATTAATATTTAATATTTAAATTTATATATAATATAAAATAAAATATTAAAAATATTAATAAAGTATTTTTTCAAGGAATTTAAATTTTCTATTTAGTTTTTTTATTATAATATTTTTTAGGCCTTTTAGCCTTTAAAAGTCTGTTTGACTATAAAATTAATTTAATCTTATTTTGATATATATATATATATATAATAATAATAATAATAAAAAGTAAAATTAATTAATATATTAAAATGATGTAAAGTAAAATAAATATTTTATATTATTTTTAAAATTTTTATAATAAATGATTTATTTTTATTTGGGCAGGCACGAGTATCAGGCAAAAACCCTCTCTTTCCCCTTCTCGTCTCTTTGAACGCCGGTAGTCGGGAATGCCACCGCCACCGGTTTCGGCAATGGCGACTCTGGCCGCTTCCTCGCTTTGCAAATCTTTTCCTGGACACCACACCCTGCGAACCATAATCTTCTATATCTACTCTTCCCATCCGCCTCTTTCGTCGCCGATGTCCGCCGCCGAAGTATGTCTATGTCAGGCCTCGGCTGACTGCAGCGAGGGGACAGTGAATTTCTCCGCTGACTCCACCGCCTCCGGCGTGGACGGAGTAGCGACTGAGGCGTTCGGTTTTCGGCGAGCTGAGTTCGGGCGGGATTCGTTGGTGGGAACGGTACAGCCCTATGATCGTCATTTGTTTCTGCGCTACAAGTCGCCTGACGCTTGGCCGTCTAACTTCGATACGGCGGTGTCCAATCGCCTCCCACACCTCCTTGCCGCCGCTATCAGGTCTCGTAAGGGTGATATGAAGAAGAGGGTGAGTGCCTTATCTGAGATTTATTCTTAAATGATTTCTGTTCACTTTCTTGTCTGTCAGCTTTCCAAACTTTTGCAGATTTAAATTCATATATCACATTTCGCTTAGGGAGATTTTAAAGTTCGAACGGGTTTCTTTGTTTGATTGCTACACTGATGAAAGTGGTGACTATCATGATTGACTCAAAGTACATGAAGTTAGAAATGCATGTTTATTTCATGGAAGTGAGAGCCATACGTGTATTCTATGAAAGCGTTGATCACATGTATTCCCAAATTTGTGAAATACACGTATCACATGAGATACACGTTTAATGTTCAATTTGAATATTAGATCATGCGTTTGATATTTCTTTCAGAGAATTTTTCATATTATTCGCATTATTATATGAGAAAAAAGAACAATGGATTGGCTTAAAGTCAAATAATGGCTTCATCATTACTGATACACCCAGAGATTTAAAGAATGCAAATTCCCATTTTACTTCCTTTCTAATGCATTGTATTGGTCAAACAAAAGTGTTTCATTCATAAAGTGATTTCTCTTTTAATGCCCTTTTTAAACTTCATGTTGGATTATGTGGATGGGATATGTTTCATTCTCTTCTTTTTTCAGCTATTAGTAAATATTGAGGTACATATTAATGCTATCACATTCTCGTCAGACACGTTTAATGATATGTGGAGGAGAAGATGGCACCAGTGCATCAGATGGAGATGTTCTGATATTTCCAGACATGATATGTTACCGGTTGGATGGTTTAATCTACCCTTTTTTTGCATAGATGCTAAAAATTTGTAGGACTAATCTTCTGTTAATTACAGGAGGTTGGCTGAGATTGATGTGCATAATTTTGTTGAAGAAGTGCTTGTGAAGGATGCTCAATGGCTTCCTGGTGCAGTTGAGACATTGACTGGTTCTTATGTTTTTGTTTGTTCTCATGGCAGTCGTGATCGAAGATGTGGTGTTTGTGGACCATTCCTTATTGAGAAATTTAGAGAGAAGATATCTTCATCTGGTCTTAATGATCAAGTGTTTGTTTATCCTTGTTCACATATAGGGGGCCATAAGTTTGCTGGAAATGTTATTATATTTAGCCCAGCTGCAAATGGAGAGGTATCTGGGCACTGGTGAGCTCAATGTTTGGGTACTAGGCACAACTGGTTTAGCATGCTAGCTTATAATTCTCCTACAATTTTCAGTAGTTTATAAGTTCCTGATGGCGCTTACATGATTTCATATGCTGTTATGTCAAGTCCTACTAGTAGCTAAACCAAATTGATTGTAGGCTACCTGGTTGTTGTGTTGCACAGGTATGGATATGTTAGTCCAGATGATGTGCATTTGCTGGTTGAGCAGCACATCCAAAAAGGAGAGGTTATTGCTCAACTATGGAGGTACTCAACTTTATCTGTTTGTTTGCCTAGGGTAATTTTAAGTTGGATTAAAATTAGCTTTATAGAGCACATTGTGCCCAAATTTCAATGTTAAATAACAACATTTCAAATCCTAGACAAATTCAAAGATTAAAACCAACTTTATTTCACATCCTACACAAAATTTAAAATAAAAAATAACTATCACATCCTATACACATCTCAGTAAAGTTTTTTTCTCATATTTTTCACAAATCTCATAGAAAAATATCTCGTCATAGGTTAACTTTTAACCTAATTAAAATTAACCCGGCTAAACAATTGCATCAAGCTTTATGGAAAGCAAGTTCCAATTGTTGGATGTTGTGCATGCTTTGTCCCAATTTATGGGATGTAATAGGACGGTGTTGGTGTTTGGCTAAGATGGAACTTGGGTAAGTGAAAGCCATATTAAGATATTTCCTTTGAATTTTGTATATTCTATTTTTATTGATTTTCTCAGAAGATAAGTATTCTTTGTCATTGTCTTCAAGGTATTTATTTAAGTTTATTTTGATGTCAATATGTTTTTTGTTTCATCCTTTGTTTTTACCCCTTCCTCCCATAGTGTATGACTGCTTAAGTTCATCCCCATTTAAGCACTACAAGTGTAAGCATTTTCGTTGTTCTTAAATTATTGGTTACCTTGTTTTCCAATCAGTTGACATCCGCTTAGTTTTTAAAAGTTTCATATTATTCCAATTCCTTTTAATTACTTACAAAATTTTATCAAGTTCCTAATTTTAATTAATTGATGGTGTGCTTTAAACTTTTATTATTCCTAAGGAACATTAATTATTTTACTCTTTATATTATTATATGGGCCTATAACTCTATTTTTAATGTATTTCAGTCTTCAAAGCAAACTTGTATACTTGGTTTACTAATTACAAGCATGACAAACTTTGTCACTGTTAATCTTTGGCATTATATTTTCTTGTAAATGTGCGTTCTATTTATTCTTTTGTTTAGATGACTTTGAAACTTCTAATGACAAGGAAAATAGTTATCATGATATGGTAGTATCTAAAAGTCCCTTTGTACTCTTTTATCGAACACTAATGAAGTGGTTGAATGCATCGTGTTTGATAATTATGTAATTAAGCTGTTACTTCTAATAATGTTAGTTTAGTAGATACGAATGGTGCCTTTCAAGTGAAATAATACATCCCAGATGAAGTCTGGCTATTTGTTGGAATTTGAGCAATTATATCTGGAATGTCCTCATAAATTTCAGAGGCCAGATGGGTTTATCTAAAGAAGAACAAAGAAAAGCTCAGAGCAACAGACTCCATTTAAATGCTAGAGTGAATGAGGATAATTCTAATAGATCCATCAAGGGAATGGTAGCTAATCCTTCTTCAGAGAGTATCACTGAGGCCGAGGGGAGGCCAGAATCCAATGAATTGGGTTACAATCACAAAAGTAGAAGCAAAAGCTCCGCTATTCTCAAGCTTTGTGGCATACAAAATTTCTTTGATAGACCTCAGGACACCTACATTGCTCTTGCTGTTCTTGCCTCCATTACTTCAGTTTGTATGGCTTATAGCTGCTACGGGCATTCAAGGTAATATGATCTTTTAGATCGATTCTATCATAGCAGGTTAGCCTAAACGTTGATTCCTGGTTGGGTTAATTTCTTCCCTATATTAGTCGTTTGAGAAATTACATTTGCAGCTATCACACAAGAAGCCCCCACAATTCTTTTGAACACAACAACAGTACTTCCATGTTAAGAAATTTCATGTTGTTTTTTGGTGCTTCAAAGATTTGGGAGTCAATTGTGTAATTGGCTACACCTATTCAAGTCTTTTAACAAAACACGGTTAAATTTCTTATATAATTAACTGAAGTGGTTATTGATCAGACCTGTACATAAGATCAAAGAATTTTGGATTAGATTGTATTGTTGAAATAATGAATGCATGTGCAAATGTTGCTTATGGGCTGTTTAATCTGATGTTATTATGATGCTATGTTATGTTATTTGAAGAAATTATTTGTTTGGTTTGATGATATAGATTACTTTCTAAATATTTACAAAATTGCCACCCTAAAATATCCTAATGTCATGCAAAATTAACATGGTAGTGAAAAGAGGTGAGTTGTAGAGTTGTTAGTAAAGTTTGGGATAACAAAAACAAGTTAATAGTATAATTATCTTTCAATATAATGATTTTTAATCAAACAAATTATAGTTTTGCGATAACATAGACTTCTAAATGATATTAATATTTAAATGATATTAATATTTAAATAATATTAATATTTAAATAATATTAATATTTAAATAATATTAATATTTAAATAATATTAATATTTAAATAATATTAATATTTAAATTCCATTGAATCAAACACTACTTAATATTTTCCTAGGGAAATGATATTAGCTAATTTTGTAAACAAGGTAAGAAGATGCTAGAAGCTGCAAGCGATGGCACGAGATACAAAGCAACTGCCCATAAGGTACTTTTTGATCTGTTTTATTTTTGATGGTTGCCTTGCTTTACAAGAGGGTCAAGCTTTTAATACAATGATCATATTGTCAAATTGTGATCTTTGTTGATAACAACAACAACCAAGCTTTTATCCCACTAGGTGGAGTCAGCTACATGAATCATTTATTTTCAATGCACTCTATTGTGATCTTTATTGATATCAAAAAAAAATTATAATGTTTATGTGGTTGACCAAGAAGCAAGAATTAACGCAATAGTTAAATTTCCTCATTTGACTAGAGGTTATAAGTTAATTTGAGGGCTAAAGTTTAGAGCCTTAGAGGTTATTGTAAACAATGTCTCTGCTACATTGTGATGGGGGATTGTATATAAGAATCTTCCTTACATGTAATAATGCCTTAGATGTTAAATTTCTAGTTGTCACTCGTAAGATATGCCTATGCACTAGAATGATCTTTTATTCTTGCACTTTACATAACGTGCAAGCTAATTTGTTTTGCAACGTGGAGTCAATTCCATGCCAAAGATAACGAGAGTCACTTGACTCGAACTTGAGACTTTTGCTTTTAATAACATGTCAAGTCTTTGTTTACCAGCTAAATTAAAGGATTAAGTCTATAAGTTATGATTCAAGAATAATTTTGTAGTCTTATTACATATTCATTTTGTCTACATGAACATAGATATAAGGAATTTGGCCACCCAAATAGAGCCATAAAAGGAGAGTTCACCGGAAGCAAGAGAAAGAAAGAGGACGCATCTTTCGCCATGGCCTCTAGGTTGGAGAGCTTCTAGCTCTCGTGCGGATGCCATGGCGCAGTGATCGCCCGCGGGGGAGGAGGGTGTGGGTGCCTGAGGCAGTCAATGAGGCGGCGCACGAAGGAGACGACGGGACGACACCACAATACGATTATGCCGATCTGGCCTAGAATTCCTCCTGCGTAGGCTGCACATGTAATGGGCTCCATGGAGTAAACAATCTCTGCAGAGGAGGAATTAATGGTGAGAGTGGAGAGAAGCTGTTGGTTTTTTATGTTGTAGTAGTGAAGATGACGTTACGGGACGATGGGTGGGAGGCGTTATAGGTTGAGAATTTAAGTTTGAAAGTTTCAAAGGCTGTAAACGGATATGTTTGTTGCAGTGAACAGCATTTGCTATCTTTAAGTATTGTTGGTTAAAACAGCTGAACCTCGAAATACGATTCAAAACTATTCAAAATTTGAGTCAGTTCAGAATCGACTTTAAAAATGTTCAATTTGAATCATATGCCAAATAACTTGGCTCAAAGATTGTTTCGAGTGAAATTGTTGTTTTGTGATGTTTGAATTCGATTTGGCTTAAAAAATGGTGGGATAGCAAAATATGATTTTTTTATTCTTTGATAATGATAACAAAATGAGTTGTTGAACGAAGAAGGGTAGATCAAGAGATTAAACTTTTTTTTCAGTTTTAATTGAATTGTGTAGAAAAAGGTAAAATAACTGAAACTATTGTAAGATTCTTCTTTTATATTTAAGAGGGGATCTACATATTAGGAAAAAAAAAATTCTATTTTGTGTTAAATGCTGTAAATTTTTGTTAAAATTAAATATTTTTTAATGCATATTATACTCGTATGTATATAGAGTGTAGTTTGTAATTTCAGAATAAACACGAACGTGTGTTCATATAATATTTATAAATTTAAATGTACGATGTATAATATTAATATTATTGTTTTAGGTTTAATAAATGTAAACAAAAATGTGCAGGATGCAATATACATAATTCTAATCTTTCAAGTATTAATAACAACAACAACAACAACAATAATCAAGCCTTAATCCCACTAGGTGGGGTCGGCTACATGAAT
>JAEMOT010002262.1:3028-21593 GCA_019297695.1 Apostasia ramifera
TTTAATTTTAAACAGACATATCACATCACCTAATTAATTTATTTCATAATATATATTAAAATAATAACTAATTTATATCACACTCTTCACATATCTCAATATAATAATTAATTTTATATCACATTATTTATAATTTTTAATAAAAATATTTTTATTCAAATTTAATTTTATTCTAGTTAAAAATTAAATTTTGCAAACAAGCTAGCTTCTAGAAAATAAAGCTAAGTTTATTTTCTAGAACTTTAGCCTAAGGGTATTTTTATTTGAAAATATTAATTATAAAAAAATTAAAATTAAATTTAAATAAATATATTTTTTATTGAAAATTATGAATGATATAAAATTAAATTAATTGTTATGTTGAGTTGTGTGACGAATATGATATAAATTAGTTATTATTTTGGTATATACGTAGAATATAAAATAAAGTTAATTTTTATTTTAAAGTATATGTATAATATGGAATATAGTTAAATTTTAGTATTAAATTTTATGAATGATGTGACACGCTTAGTTAAAGTTAACCAGGTTAATTTCAATCTAGCTAAACAAACAGGCTGATGGTTCATAAAGGCAGAGAATGGAGAAACGGAGAAACAAAAAAAAGAAGAGGAAAATAGAAAGAGGGAGGGAGGGAGAGAAACAAAGGAGGAGGACAGGAATTTATGCCCTGTTTGGTGCGAGTATTAAAATAAAGACTAAAATGATACTAATTTAAATAATAATAATAATAATAATAATAATAAATATTTTTTTTTAAATTATTCTACACAAATTTTAATATAAAAAATATTATTTTACTCCACATACTTAATAATTTTTAATAAAAATATTAATTTTATTTCATTTGTATAAAATGAACAGTTGTATAGCTCATTAGGATGAAGGTAGCGTACGTAGATCATCATAAATATGTCATCAGTGCTGTCCTTCACCTCAACATTCAGCCTAGAGAACTGATCGACATCGTATCATAATGACTCGTTAGGTCCATGCTTGATCTGTCACAGCTCATAGATAGTCCAACATTGAACTACTGAGTGAACATGTTGAAATTATGGCTAGAGCTCAGTGTGATTCCATTGAGCCAATCCAAAGGCCAGCTCTATCAAAGTGTTGAAGAAGAGCCAACAGCATGCACATCAAATATTGGCTCATATATGTCCAATGCATTCTAAAGCAATTTGACATATTAAGTGGGATATTCCCAATACAATCATTGAATTCAGTGCCTTGAAATCTCTCATAATTGGTGTCGCAAGCATAGCTAAGGTAAAAAATCAAATCAAAGAGTTCGTCGACATGTAGAGACGATAATTTTTACCCAAATTCATTTAACCTACCCTAACATTTATTTGTGAAGCTTGGATTTCTCTTTGCGGTTAAAGTGAGGACATTTCCATTTGACTTCCTTAGTCAGAAATAGACAAGGAAGGGAGCAATGCGAATAGTTCGTTTCACTTGGCTGCCGCCACTAAAGCCAATTACTCAGTTAAGGATTGTGGCGGATGATTCTTCCTTCCCATCCATTCGCAATGACGGTAAAATGAGTCATGATCGTAGAGGTACAGTGTCCCTAGCAACACCTGACAGATCTTTAAGTGCACCACATTACATTTGACTTCATCGATGAACTTAGCTATGATGGCAAACTTGTCTTCTTCATCCTATCTCTTGCAAGCATTGAATTATTATTCCAGTACTTCTCGATTACGTGACCAGGAATTTTATAATGGGTGTAGCACTTTGTCACACTATTCTCCCATTGAAAAATGTTCAAGGTTTCCTTCTCCATTGGCATGGTCTTGGAGGTTTCGGCTTCTTTAAAAATTTTCAGCTTTTGGCTGTGGATTCACACTCGAAGTTTCGATTTGGGTTACTGACCGAGCCTAAATCTACTGCTCAATGATCACTATAAAAGCTGGCTCAAATCACAGACTAAAAAAAACTTCACTACCATGGTGATGTTGAGTTGAAGTCCAGTAGGAAACTTCAAAAGAGTCATAGCATCATTTAGAGTGACTCTAAAGACTAATGTCTAGCATCTAAACTTAGTGCTTGTTTTTTATCATTTACCCCTATCTTTGGCATAGTCTATGCCACTTCCTCTATCTCTTATCGATGTTCCCAACATAGTAGAACTCTTCTTGTAAGAGCTTCTTAAAATGCTCCAAATTATGCCTCTCCTTGCATGCAGACGAAGGCATTCCACTATGTCAAGGAATAGTGTCTTTCAATCATGCATAATGGCACTTGTGTAACGGTGGAGAAATAAGACTATCTGGTCGAAGAAGGTCGAAGGAATTCTCGAACTTGACATTGGGTGACCTAATGAATGAGGCAGGTTGATTTCTTTGCTTCTACAATGAAAGGCTATCCTCTATCTTCCTTGGGATTTACCATGACTAGAATGTTTGACCCAAAGAACTTCTAAGTTCCCATGTAATTTGAAGGTCCAATAGATTCTTTCCCTCTCGCATGTTCTGCTTCTTATGTTGCAAGCTTCGTACTCGTTAAAGCCGCTGGAATATTCCCATCATCACCTCCATCTACCTCTGGAGTTAGTCCATTCTACTGGTCAAATCTTCAGAGTTGTTTATCATTGTATTCTTCTGCTATTATGGAGGTTTTTGTTTGTGTTAAGTTGTCCAACTATGTTTTGAGTACTCTTAAGTTCTGCTCCTGCCTATCAATAAACACAAGTCGAGGCCTTCAAACTTGAGCATTGAACTAACTTGATCTATATTAGCACTAAGCTTTCTCCAAGGGGTGAGCCTTTCTCCAATCGAAGGTGTTCCTTGTGGCAAATAAAGATAAGTTTTGTGCAACTTGTTCAAAATAGTTGCAGAAGCCTACACATGTTGGATTGATGGTCTGATCAAGAAAAAGAGGAGTAAGAAGAAGTGGTTCCTTTTAAATCTTGTCTACCCACTCTATTATCAACAAGGTGTCCAAAATTCTTCTAGAAAATATAGTCAGTATTTATAGGAGCAAAGAGAGATTACATGGTTTCCCTAATTTCTAGCCAAATTATCCTTCTATACTGATTACACCCTTACCCCTTAGGGAATTTCTCACATAGGCGAGTAACATTGTACTGTCTAGGCATTGCTCGTTTAAGATACCTTTGTCCATCGAGCGAGTCTAGGTTTGACATGAACTGGTTCAAGGTCTCAAAATTGTTTGTGCCTTTTGGGAATCTTCGCTAGGACCTCCCCTAAAGCCTCTTTTAAGTCACTCTTATAGAGTTCATCCTGCGTGTTGGAATTTTTCTATCTTCTCCCACTTGTCAATGCTAGAACCTAAAGTGACGACACATCCATAATCTTCACTGTTTGCAAAAGGCTTTCAAGCTACCTGAGAAAGTCTAGATATTCGTTGCTTACCTCAATCCTCCCCACTACCAAATCTCTGATATCAAGAGCAGGTGAAAAACCAGGAGAAAGGGTTTCCCATTTCTTATACATATGACTAGCTCTAATTCCTTATCCTAGACCTGGAAACTCATGTCCCAAGGTTAGATTGACTTCCCTCGACATCCATCCAGGGCTTCTTTTGTTGAAAAGTAGGGTTCATTGGAGCTATCGGATCAAGACTTTCATAACATGCCAAATAAAGCCGTTCACATCATTCACAGAAGTACACAACTATAGGTATGTCCTAACGCTCTCCTCATTGGATGCATTGAGCAACAAACTATAGACCACTTCCATAGGTCTTCCAAGGCTTCCCAATCTTCTCTACTGAGTATCCAAGGAGTACTCTTGAACCCTGCACAGTGTTTCCAAGCCTCTTTAAGGTTCCTTGAACTTCTTGTAGTCTATTGTTGCTTCTTGATGGAGTTGTGTTAAGTTTTCATCTTTGATCTCCCATATTACCTTCCAGCTAGTTCTTCAACTCATCGGAGTAGGTTCTATTGTTTATTCTTAATGGACCAAGGTATTAGGGCTAATCCTTTGATCATGTTTGGCAAGTTTCCATTGTCTCTTGCCAAATGTACTAATGTACCCTACGGCTTCCATGTCGAATTCAAGTTGGGACAAATTTTGGGTACATGCTAGATATCCTTTAGCTTCAACTTGCATCCCAAGCTGGTTTTGAGCATGATGCACTTTTGGCTAATAATCTTAAATACGCCGTAGTTGCCCTTCCAATAACTCTAAATTCACCAGACTCTCATAATATAGAAGTCAAAAAGAACTACTTTCAAATTGTCACATGGTATGATACCTTTGAGACGACAACTCATACAATGCCTTGCAAGCTAAACGCTCACACTTCTCTTCATTAGCTGACACCACCAGGAGCTGATCTTGGAATGCAACTACAGTGAAGGTGCTCAAAGAGGAAATATGGTTCTTTTGTTTTCATTATTATGGTCCTACTTCATCTCGTTGCATTCCTCCTCGAGTGCCTAGCTTGTTACACTAGTAGCACCTAAACTGTTTATTCGAGGATGACTTTCCTTAGGACCTGTCACATTCTAGGAAATTTCCTTTATTTTGGCTTCTCCCTCTCCTTTCAGCTATTAAAACCTCAGAACTCATAGACTCTTATGACTTTCACATTGTGACATCGTTCAATGGGCTTGAGAAGCAAGGTTCATGGAGAGAAATCTATCCAATTATTTTCATCAACATGAGTTGATTAACAATGCTCTGCATCTCATTCATATGATCGAAGATAGAGATCCCTTTTCGATGCTTCATATTAACGTGCTTCTTAATCATGAGGTCTTGTTACTTGCCAATTGCCATCTTTTGCTCATACAAGCTCTCCAGCTTCTTCCAAAATGATTCCTTTGACAACAAATGGAACTAACACTCGTCAACTACATTCAAATTTGGCAGCTCATCCAAAAAAACATCCCAATTTTGTTGGTTGACACTCTTGTCATGCCCAAGTCTTCCTAAAAGAAAAAGCTTCTGATAGATTTGGAAAGCCAGTCAAAGAAGTGAATGATCCGATAGGGTGGGATACCAATCCGATAGCTATTTCAGCTAAGCTCCTAGTGAATAACCTAATCAATCATCCCTCGCCTCTAAGCCCGATAGTCTCAGTGCAAAATGCTCTCCCATCAAAATTATGCATTCCTAAACCACATAAGTTGGGGAAGATGTGACCCATTACACACAAAGCACCATATGGCAAATTTTTCATGAATGCTTTTACTTTTTGAAGACATCTTCCTAATGTAATCCCTTTAATCTTGTCATTCCTTTACCTCCATTTCATTGACTTCTTCTTTAAACCCACGGGGCAAGTGTAGATTCTCCATTTTAGGAAGTCCCAAATCCTTCATTCGCACATCACATAATTCTTCTTATCAAGACTTATTATCCTAATAGCAATTCCTAAGTTTGTCATCTTCATAATCATACATAACACGAGTTCTGATAACACTTTTAGCTGGGACTATTAACTCAGGTTGCCACAAGCCGAGCAACTAGCTGAAAGCACAGAAGATTTGGCTCGAGTTATTCTTCTTTAATGACTCACTAAAGAATTATAGAAGTCTTCGCCTAAGCGTAACTGTATGGTAGCTTTTCGTGTAGGCTCTATCACTATTCTACCTCCATTTTACTAGTTTATTCTTTAAACCCAACAAGGGCAAGTGTAGACTCTCCATCTAAGGAGGTCCTAAATCTTTTATTTCCACATCACATAATTCTTCTTATATATCAAGCCACACCATCCTTCAGATCATCTCAAAGTCTAACATCTTCATAATCGTACAGAACACAAGCCTGATACCACTTGTAGATGGGATGACTAATAAACCATGCTGCCACAAAAGCCAAGAATTTAGCTGGAAACATAAAAGGTTTGATTTGGGTGATTCTTCGTCAATGACCTCTTGAAGAGTTATAGGGGTCTTCACCTAAGTTTAACTATTATGAAGGTGGCACATAGAGAAATGCCTTCTTCTGAAGATTTAAGACTTCAAAAGGCTGCACTACTCTTAATTCTTTGATCCTCACTGCTAGAGTTCACCTTCGAAGATGGATCTCCTAATGCTATTTGTTGATCTCTGGCTTCACACCAATAGTAGCATCTCACTCCAGCATCACACATGTTGTACTTTTCCATCTCCTCATAGGAGAAGAATAGGACAATTTCTCTCTAATACTCTTAGCTAGAGTTCACTTTCGACAATGGATATCCTAATGCTTTTGTGGATAGCTAGCTTCACACCAGTAGTAGTATCTCACTCTAATATCAGACACATGCTGCCCTTTCCCGTCTCCTTTATAGCAAAAGAATAAGATAAGTTCTCCTAGGATTGAAGGGAATGACCCTGCGTCGTTGCTCTAACATAGCCACTCCCGCACAATGGCCTGGCAAAGGGAGCTAACATGACTACCCCCATAACCTTTTGACAACTCCTTGAGTCTTCTAAAAACACAATTTTATGAGATATTTTTTTCTCAATGAATAGTCGAATAAGTAACTCCTTATGTTCAAAAATGTATTAACGAGGCTTCTTCCTTCAAGGATTTCTTCACATAAGCATCACCTACCCTCAAGGTTTCCATCTTTAATTCCTTAGCTTATGTTATAATTACGCCCTGATGAACCAATCAAGCAAAAATACTTTTCATCTTCCAATAATAATAAAAAAAAAATAGAAAGAAAATTATTATTTCCCAAGTCAGTTGATCCAGTAACATGTATCCTGTGAGCTAACTCAGTGTTGCCCAGGACCATGTTTCCCTGCAATATCTCAGAAGGTCTTGTCTAGATTCAAATGGACCAGGAAGGCGAATTCAAGCACAGAGATAAAGATGAATAATACTTTCATCATGAAATAATAACAAAAAATGAAGGTAAATGACATCAATGCAAGCAACCAGCAATGGCATGTGAATTTTGAGATTTATTGCATGTGATCACAAACTCTCCTTCATTTTTTGTTGACTAAAGCAAAGGTTTTGTTTGACATTAATATCTATATACAAACAAAAGCAAAAATAAAAAAAATCTATATACAAACCCAAAAAAAATCCTGATAAGGTTTTCAAAACTCAACAAATCAACTTAAAATCAATGAAAGAAAGGTAGAAACATCACTAAGCAACATCAAACCAGCACATTTTGTATCATTATGCCTCAAAATGGAAACAGGAAAGGCGTGTTTCTTTGTACTGCACTTTTTGAGGGCTTTTAGAAGAAAGGGTTGTTCCTGCAGATTTATTGAAAAACTTATTGTGGATTATAGAAACGCTATGCTGCTTGCACAGTAAGTTGAAATTTTGGTAACCCAGCGTAGTATAGTTCTTATTCTGTATTCTTAAAGGATTGTTAAGTATGTACTAGTCAATATTCTGGGGAGGATGCAAAACAAATGGCACGTACCACTTATGTTTGCAGACTGGCAACTACTCCTTTCAAGCGCCTAGGTTTTTGATCTTGCTCCTTTTCGATCCGCATTGACGCAACTTCTTTTTCAATAGCAGCTTTTTCCCTCCGTAATTTTCTTGTTTCTACCTCCATAGCCTTGGTCAGTGTATCAATTTTCTTCGACAGTGACTATATCACAAAGTGAAGTGCCTCAAGAAAACCGAGAGATACGAGAAGATTTTTCCAGAGAAAAGTTAAAAAATATGAGTTATACCTCTATAGAATTATCCTTGTCTTTCAAACAAAGATCTTTCTCTTGACAAGTGTTTCTCAAACAAATCACCTCCTTTTGCAAAATGTCATAAAGAATACCAGAAACAAAGTCCTCTTGTACTGAAATTGCAGGACTTGATAGGCAGCTATTGGCATGAACATTCTCTGCATCTGAAGATCTATTATCAACTGATAGAGCATCTCCCTCCTTCAAAGAGTTGATGACAGATGAACCTCCACATGTTTTAGTCCTGCAGCGATCTTCTGTTGATCTGCCTCCATCAAATGACTTAGATGCTTCCTTAGCATGCTTCAGGATAGGACTGGTGGGGCTATTGAGCATTGATTTTATGGCAGGAGATGTTTTCCGTACTGAAATCCCACCTGGCAGAGGACTCACAGAAGTATCAGCTCCATTTACTGAGCGGCTCCTGGACAGCCCATTTGGGGTGTTTTGTGTATCACAGCGCATGCCAGACCTAAGCGAGCATTTAAGTCCATCCTCAACAACCTTCAAACGTAATTGACACCTCTCCTAGAATTATATAAGAATGTGAGAGTGCTTTACATTGTTTCGTTACTATATTTGTAATGTAGGTGAAACATGAAAGAAGGTGAGAAAAGTAAAAGAAATTTCTACATATATGCTACGATGAACTTGCTTAATCATTTATATACAACCATTCAAATCATGCAATTCACATCTTACACAATGCACAGTTAAAAATGCGTAAATATCACAATTTCAACATGATGGTAAAGTTTGTCGACATATTTTAGAAACAAATATTAATTGTTTCTTGTCCAATGGAATGTCGTGATGTATCTAAATCATCAAGTTTCATGTGCATTGTACATTAACTTTTTCAAATCAATAAACTTCCTATCTGCCCCACACGAATTCCAGTTATTGATAACTCATTCAAGTAATAAAATTGTAATGGTGGACAATGAAGTGTGTACATTTTAATTTTTGTGATTTGAACAATTAAATATAAGTAGACAAGTTGACTGTAATAAGTATGTAAACCCCCAACAAACTATGAAATGAAATTACAAAGAATTACTTTTATTTGAGTTTCTGCCTTAATAGCGCGTTCCGCTACTGTTAGCTTCTCACGAAGTTGCTGCATCTCCCCCTAAAAGACGGACCATAATCAAAATAAGATTTTCCCAATAACCGTTTGTTTCATACGTTGTCACTTGTCAAGTTAAGACAAATACCATCAGAACACGTCGCTCTTCAAGCCACTGTTTAACAGGAATAACTTTGTGATTGTCATCTTTCCATTCGTTAGCAACAGCTGCAGCAACCCGGCTTTCTGAAACCATCACCCGAGATAGCGCCCTTTCAAGAGTTTTCTTCTCTCTCTGTGATGAACAAAATAAAATGAAACTGGGAAAAAAGAAAACTCACTCAGGTAAGCAAAGGGAGTTCACTCTAGCTGGAGAAATTGCTATAGTCAACTTTAACACTCACGAGAACGGTAAAAAGGAAAACCTCCAAATCACCAAGAAGTTATCAAGAACATTCTCTTATGATGGATTACCTTCAGTTCACAAACTTGGCGCTTATAATCACGCACAGCATTTGCAGCCGCAGCACCAGAAAGAAGAGCCTCCTCCAGTTCTCGTATAGTCTGGCCAAGTTTCTCAACTTCTGCAGCCTTATGGCGGTGCATCCTATCTAATATTTTATATTCTTCCTGAAATATTAACGTAATAGTATAAAATTTGCTTTCTTCTCATGTATATGAAGTAGGAAAAATATGAAGAAGAGACATTAATCTGTCCATCTCACTTGCCTTCTTCCAATCAGAAATTTATATTAATCAGACAAAGTGTGTTTTTTTGAAAAGTACTTCTTTTTTGAAAAGTAAAGTGTGTTTGTTACCTGGCATATATCATTCTGTTTTGTGAGTTCCTGATTCTTGTTCAATAAGTCATCTACAAGAGCAGCCTTCATGTTTGCGAATTGGACCTCTTTTTCAACTTCAAGAAGAGCCGCTTCCTTGGATTTTGTTAATCTCTCTAAAGCTTTATTATCATCCTGTTGCTTCGTGACCTACAAAAGAGATCTAATTATTTACGTATGGGAAGAAATCATTTTTCAGGAAGAGCAAGGTATAGAAAGCAAGAAATAGAAAGCAAGAAATAGAAAGCAAGAAATCTTAACCAAACCTCTTGTCGCAAAAACCTGATCTCAGCTTCAAGTGGAGAAAGTATAGCATCTAAAGAAGGCAATTCCTCATCCTTCTGGGCAGCATGAACTCTGCGCAGTGTTGCCTCTGCAGCAAATTGTGCAGACAGGGCTGCTTTCTTCTCATCAGATATTCTCTTAATTTCTAGGTTCTGATAACCGCCATTAAATAGAATTTCATCTTAAAGCATAATATAATGTCAATAACCAGATAAATACCACTGAGTACAAACCTTATCTTCAAGAGCTGCTTCTAATGCTTGCAACTTCTCTGCGATTTTTTCAAGTTCTACAGTAACCTGTCAACTCAGAAAACTATAGTTAGCAAGGGATGAAGAGACTAAAACTTGTTAAGATTTAGTAGACAACCAAAAGTTTACAAAGCTGACAGGAAGGCTACCTCAGTAAGAGCCTTATCTTTAGCTCTTTCTGTCAGTCTTAAGCTCTTAATCTCACTAAGTGCTTCCCCTAGCTCCCTGTCCTTCTCTGGATGTTGAAAAAATGGTCAATTTGATTTTTATGTTAACATGCAATCATCACTTCAATTCTATAAAAATATTATAAGAAAAGCTGATCTTATAGTTCAACAATAGAAGGCATCTAGCCACAACCAGGACCTCAGTTACACTACACTATAAACAATCTCTCCAAAGTTTTACAAGAAATATTCAAAAATAACACCCAATATAAGTTTTAATTTCACAGAACAGAACCCTTTTCAGGAAAATGTCATCATTCAAGAACATAAAGTAAAAATGCACAAAGGCCTTTTTAATAGGCTCTTGGTACCACAAAGCGCCCTTGAAAATCAGAATGAAGAACGCATAAACAGGTCATACCCACAAACCAATAGGCATTTTTGCAAAAGTAGGAATAGGCTTATAACCGTAGCACTCCATCGATGGTTGTGCAAACTGTTGTTATTTTGGATTAATCACATTATAATACCTGTTTGTAGCGTATTTGCTTTTTTGTGGTTAGCATTACTGAGGAAAATAAGTATGGATAACGCTATAAATTTTTCTCCCTCTCATCACTGGGCGGCAACCCCCTCCCTCACGGGACCGGAAACCCTTTGTTCTTGGGAATCCCCATCGCCAAAGTGGTGTGAGGAGAAGATTCATGGACTATCCTACAAGCTGGAATCAGCAATGCTACCAGTTACACCGAGTCACCGATATTAGGGTGGCCTTCTGTACTACTGTACCTTTTATTTAATGCAAGGTCTAGGCCACAATTTAAAAAAAAAAAGCACTTCATTGATGGAACCCCGACAACAGAAAATACAGTTTCTTAACAAATGAATTTCTTATGACAGCAATGTCTAGAATCCAAAAGAATGACACAACATGACATTCACACAATAGAGTTTACATCTAATAATGCAAACAAGCTATTACCTTTTACTTCATTCTGCAGGCGGTTGATCTCGATCTTGACAGGATCCGAGCCATGCAGAAGACTCATGAACTCCTCCTCATCAAGGCTCAGTTTCTTAGGAATTTTTTTCCTCACACCCATCGCCGTCTTAACCTCCATTTCCGCCTCCACATTGCCCGGGCGAGACGAGACGAGGTCAGATCCGCGAAGTTCTTCGAGCGCATTACTCTTCCCATTCTCCCCCATCGCCAAGACTCGTTCAGCTCCAGTTCTCAAACAAACGACAAGAAGTCAACGAAAATCAAAGGCAAACGAGTGATCTGAAGAAGCCCAGGCAGTGAATCTCGATCTGAATAGCTACGGGGAAGAAATCGCCGACAGCACAGAGAAAACCTAACCCCTAGCAGGAGATTCGAAGCCTGAAGACTAGAACTGTAAGAAAAATTTCTCTCCCCTCCGCGCTTTCGCGCTTCGACAGCATTTAACTGCCAGCTCTCTGCCCGTCTACCCACGGAACTGTACAACCAGTGTTGCAGCGGATCCGTAGCGTCGCCACTTCCATAAAATCTCTTAATTCTTTTTAAATTATATATTTTTTATTTTATAATTTAACATCTCAATTTTTAAAAAACAAAAAAAATAAAGACATGTATATATTTTTTAAAAAAATTTATATATACATATCATTACTTATAACCATCAAAACAATCATATTTTAAAAAAGAAATAATTTCAATTTTTTTAAAAAAATTCTAAAAATATGTAAGTATTAAAATATGTTGAACATTAAATTACAATATGAAAGAATAAGAATTAGATTCATCAGATGTATAACCTAATTTGAAGTTTAATATATACCTTAATAAAAATATGCATGGATATAATTTTTTTAACCCATTTAAGTTTAATATATACCTTAAATAATTTTAAATTAAACATTGATTTTAAATGTTATATTCTTATCATTTATAATATTATATTTTACATTTTCATTAGTATTATTTTATATAACCTAATTTGAAAGATATTATTTGTAAACTTCTAATGCCGTTTAAATTTGAACCCGTAGATTAAAATTGAAGTTGACGGCTTACTTTTAACGTATAATCTAAAGAATGTATTTATCATGTAATATTTTAAATAAAATGAAAAATTTTAATTGAATTTGTATAAATATTTATATTTATATTAAATCGATTATAAGTTGAATTAATTTGTGCTTGAATTATATAAAGTTTAAAGATTTATCGAACATTTTTTGAGTTTCAAAAAAAATTGCCAGCACTAGTGAGCTGTAGTGAACACTTTTGCAGTGCATCAACATCACCTTTGCTATCAAAGGGATCAAAGGGGGAGAGAGGTGGCAGCATATAAGTGATTTAGTTAGGGTAGGTCACCCCCTCTCTTCAGTGGCTACTCATGATTGTGCAATGCCAGATCGGAGAAAAATTATTACGTTTAGTTGGCCAACAGGTGAATATCATATCAGCACTGAGTGGAACTCACTGCTGACATAGCGACCTCCTATTAGTCGATCAAACTTAATAACTATTTCTAATTGAAATGCAACATGTTACATGTCTCCATCCTCATCTTGCCTTATAAAAAAAAGAGATAATATTTGAAAAATTATAGTATTAAGGCAAAGTAATTGATCAAAATATTGACAAACTAGCTTGCATTGTTCAAATCTATACAGAAACTAGAACACCAGCTAGTAATAAGTCAACTTAAATTGTTGTTGTTAGATCTCCAATATAATGGGTTTTTTTTTGAACACCCATGGTCGAACAGGTCTCTTCTATAACAGCTTCAAAGGAGTAGCTCTACTTTGACTAGCTAACGATTCACTTTCAAGGAGTAGCCCTATTTTGACCACTTGACGACATATAGGAAGTAGCGCTCTTCTTTAACACTCTAGTCAAACAAGTCTCTTCCAACGACTGATCTTCTCTGATAACTTCTGCGGAGTAACTCTATTTTAATAGGCCGACGATTCCTGAAACGAGATCTCAGGGTATCAAAAAAGTGACGCAAGCTCTCATAAAAGATTTGACAAGTATGAATCAAATCTTTGCAAATCCATTAATTAAGAATAACTTTAGACATGACTAGATATAACAAACCATCAATGCATGACATAACTAAAATATAGCAATTGCAATATTTTCAACTCAAAATAATATAAAATCTCAAACAAATGTAAACTTCATTGAATGAACTTTAGCTAAAGTAATCACTAAGTTAACATTAAGCCTCAATTTGTTTGGCAAGTTAATTATTGCATCATTTATAAAATTTAATTATATTTCAGATCATACATATATTTCAAAATAAAAATTAATTTTATTTTACATCTTATATGTATACCAAAATAATAACTAACTTATTATATTCCTCACATATCTTAATATAATAATTAATTTAATTTATTGTACATCATACATAATTCTCAATAAAAGAATATCTGCACCAAATTTAACTTTAACATGTTAAAAATAATCTTTACAAATAAATGCACAATAAAAGACTATTTTGCAACAAAATTAATTTGATTTTGCTATGAAATTTGTTACTGATATATGCACATAATAGGAAATAAAATTAATTAATTATATTAAAAAATATATAAAATGTGAAATAAATTTAATTGATATATTAAAAATAATAGAAGATATGAAATAAAAATATTTTTTTATTTTAAAAGTTTTGTACAAGTTATAAAAAATTAATTTAATATTATTTTTTAAAATTTATAATGCTAAACAGGAATTGTTGTCAACCATAAAGATGTGATGGTGAGTTTATTGTATGAAACTTGAAAAAATATATATGATTGATTGCATGCATCTCATAGAATATATATTCTCAAACAAGCTAACCGAGTTAAGTTTCGAATAAATTAAATCTTTCTCAAATATGTGACATTTACATGATTTGAATAAATTAAATCTTTCTCAAATATGTGACATTTACATGATTTGAATACTGTGTGAGTAAGTATGGATGTGTTATATGTAAATACATATATATATATATATATATATATTTCGATATATATATGTAGTTGTCACAAAACTAAAGAATTCATGATTTTATGTAAACTCAACAATTTAGAAGTTTTAAAGTAATGACGCTTGATTTGAGGGATCATTATGTAAATATCCTGTAGCGTGAATCAATTCTTGGGTGTAATCCCTGCATCTATCTTCTTCACCACCTCCGTTTCCAAACCAAAGGCTCTGGCGAGCACAAAGTCAGCGATCGGTGGCACTGTCGCAAAGAGTGCTACCGGAACCCGCTGCGTCCCGGGAAGCTCGCTATCAAAGGCAGCAATTGCTGTCGCCAGTACGTCATCTTTATTCCTTTCGAAGTGCATGAGTCCTTGTGGGAAGACGAAGACCTGTTAGAATATAAAATTATTTCTGAAGTATAACTTATATGTTTAAGTTTTTAGATTTTACTATAAGAGCCAGGAGTTTTAAGATCAAAATTGGTGATCCCTGCAAATATTTATAACATAAAGTTGACAAAAAAATATATGTTGATCTTCACGCTGCAAAGAAAATAAGGTTCACATGATAAGATATATTAAAATATAAAATTATTAATTTCTCGATAATCTATAAGCTTAAACTTTTAGGTCACCAGAGATTTCACATGCAATTGAGCCAGAGGTCTCAAGTTTGAATTTCAGTAACTCTAATTATTTATTGTATAAGTGACGCAACTTTTGTTGCAATTTGATGAATTTGGGGGGCCAGAGAAGAGGCACACGATACGCTGGCACGAAAAGTGTGTACAGGTTTGATCAACCGTCAACTTTGATCAATTGAAAGTAGAAAAAAATAAAAATGAACACCGAAATTCCATTCTATTATAAGGTGTACTGGATGGAGCTTGCTGAAGGCACAAGCAGGAGCCACAACACGATTTCAAAATTTTAATTATGTCAAAAAATTATCCTTATAATAGCGTGTACATAGAACTTATATACAAAAACTATAAACATTTACGTACGCAAAATAGAAATATATAATTTAGAACTATTAATAGCATAAATTTACCAAATTAATAACTTATATAAAATTTAACCTGATTCGAGTTTAATTGAATTGTTGATACTGATCATGGATAAATGATAAAAATAAATTGAAAAAATTTAACTACAAAACCTCTAATTCTAACGGATTAAATGGTGGAATTTGGGGTCAAAAACACGGTCAGCCAGCCATAAGTAGGTTGACGGCAAATTCGTCTCCTCCAGAGCTTTTAGATTGGGGTTGAACATTGAAATTGAACACCCGTAGCAAAAGTTATTACTGTTCTATATAATGAATGAAAGTCAAAATCGCTCTCAAATTGGGTCAATTGCATTGGGTCAACTCAGACTAATTAGTTCCTTCAAATCGATAAAATTACATGAAAAAAATATATATATATATACTGAACTTCACGATCATAAGTAAATAAATTTGTGTGTTAGAATATAAATTTACCTGCCCCTTTGACACGGTTTTGGAGACCAGCTTGCCGGCGGCCGTGACGAAACCGACCTCCAGCCTGCCGGCGATGACTAAGAGGATCTCGCTGGCGCGGGGGTGGAGGTGGGGAGGATTCAGGCCGCCGGCGGCCGCGTAGTCGATGCGGGACATGGAGATTCCCAGCGTGTTCAGCCCAGGGATCGCCAGGACGTCGCCGGCGGTGACCGCCGACCCCAGGGGAGCTACGGCTGCGGAGGGTTTAGTTCCGGCGAGTCCGGCGAAGAAGAAGTCGGTTTCCGCCACCTTGTCCGCCGGCTTGCATGCGAAGCCGTCGATCATCAGGTCTACGTACGTACGCCATAAATTTAATACGTAAAATTCAAAACCGAAACCGATAAACTGCAGACCGAAATTTGAATGTGTTTCGCATTAATCATTCGTTTTTAAGGGTGTTAATACCGATCGAAGTTCGAAAATCGATCAAAAATTGAATCGATTTTAGATCAAATCGAAATCGAGTCAATCTAAATGAGCTGACTAATGAGATAAAAGTTCGGCTCGGTAATACTTTCCAGTCGATTTTGAGCCGGAATAGGCTCGGCTCGATCCAACTCGAAATCGGCTCGAATTAGAAAATATATATAAACTGAGTATATAATATATGTATTATAAACTGAGCCGATCTCGAGCCGAATAGAGTTGAGCTTCCTCGGCTCGAGATCTGCTAAAAAAAAAAGAGAGATTTGATTCATTTTCGAGTCGGCTCGAAAATGAATTAAAACCGGCTCGAAGTTGATTGGAATCGACTCGAGCTGGCTCGAAGTCGAATCCAATCGAGCTCGAGTCGATTGAAATATAATCAATCCAATTTCAAATCGGTATTGACTGACTTGAAATTGGATCGGTAACAGCCCTACTCGTTTTGTTCATAAAAGGAAAGTAGAAACACTTGCAATGAATTGTTGGTTTTGATTTTGCTAGTAAATTTGATTTTTTTTTATTTTGTAAATTTGAATTATTAATTCATGATTAATTTGGATAGTTTTTCTAATTTCAATAATTTTTCATAATGCATGCCACGACGTCTATCTTAAGGCCTCGTTTGATTCGAGACTTTTTTTAGTTCAACACAAATTTTAATTGTAAAAATTAATTTTATTATACATCTAACACAAATAAAAATCTTATAATCAACTTTATTTCACATCTTATGTACTTTTTAATATTAAAATAAAATTTTTTGATATTAAATTTAAAAAATAAATTAATTTTTTCTCTTATCTAAAAAAAGCTCGAACCCAAACGAGACTTAAAAGTCTAATTTCTAGAAAGTTTATTTGTTCAAAAAATGTGCGAGAGTTTCTACTAAAATAGAGCCGGAGAGTTTCATATTGATTTTGGCCAAAATTAAAATAAAATCGATGAAACTAACCAGTTTTAACAAAAATACTTAAAATCATTTACTGTCATTTTTTTTAATGTACAAATAATGTAAAATTATGAAGCTATGAAATAGTAATCTTAAACAAAGTTGAAATTTGAATAATAGTCCATGCATTAAATTAAATATTTTTTTACAGTATTAAAATAAATACTACTCAAAAGTAGTTTTGATAAAAAAAAATGGATTGAATAAATTTAGAAATTAAAGGGAAAAATTATATTAATATAATAACTACTTTAAGTATAGAACAAGTAGTCATAGTGCACCTCTTCTACCTAATTATTACATGACTAATTTGTAGTTGGTCTTGTTTGATTGGAAAATAAAATTAATGGTTTAATTGAATTTTTTAATTTTTTTTTAAATATGTATAATGTAAAATAAATAAGTTAATTATATTAAAAATTATATTAGATGTGAAATAAAAGTAATTAATTAATTAAAAACTATATTAGATATAAAATAAAGTAATTATTTAATATTAAAATTTGTATATAATGAGATATAAAATAATTTTTTTAATTTAATCTTTTTGCTATGATTATTTTAGGCCCTGTTTGGCGTGAGGACTAAAATCAGGACCAAAATAGTACTAATTTTAAAAAATATAAATAATAATAATTAAAAAATTTTAATTATTCTACACAAGTTCTGATATAAAAAAAATATTATTTTACTTCACAAACTCAATAATTTTTAATAAATATATCTACTTTATTTCACATCTCAAACTAAAATATTTGAATTAAGTATTTTGGTCTAGGATGTGAAATAAAGTTAATATTTTTATTAAAAATTATTAAGTATGTGAAATAAAATAATATTTTTAATATTATAATTTATGTGGAATGATTAAAAAAAAATATTTATTATTATTATTGTTATTTTTTAAACTAGTATTATTTTGATTTTGGTCCTCATGCCAAATAGGGTCTTAGTCATGATTTTTTTATGTGCATTAATTCTTTAATTTAGAGAATTTCAAAGTGTGATTAGGAGATATATATATATATATATATATAAGTTAGAGATCTATATGCAATTTTTCCAAACTTATAACATGGATTTAATCTCACTTTTTTTAAATACACAATCTTAATTTTATGTCCTTGAACCAAATCAAAATAAACAAAAACCACATTAATTTGTCGTTTGAATTGGCTAATTATGAATGAAATTTATATCTTAAATTAACAGAACCAATATTTCAATTCGTTTTTATAAAATTTTGGGTTTAATTTTGGTTACTATATGAACGTTTGATCATCACCTTTGATTATTTGCTATATATATATATATAATATGGAATTAATATATTAGGTATTATGTAATGTGAATATTACATTATACACTATAAGAGAGAAAGAAGATCAATATAATTGCAATAAGATGAGAAAGAAATAGAGTTATATATATATATATATATATATATATATATATATA
>JAEMOT010002264.1:0-12900 GCA_019297695.1 Apostasia ramifera
GCCTGAAGCTTGAACCCACTATGTGCAAGCTTGAAAATCGAAGCCCGAAGACCAAAGCTTGAATCCTGAATCTTGAAGGTTGAAGTCCTTAGCTCTAAGCCAAAATCCGCCGTAGTCGCCCACTCCTGGGCAGCTGTCACCGCAATGAGGGCTCCCATCGCTTCTGCTGACGGAGTGGCATAAGTATAGAGCTTGGAACCAATTGCTGCTAGGAAGTTGCCTTGATGATCTCGAACAACTCCACCTGCACCTGCCGTACCGTTCTGTTTAACGGAGCCATCAAAGTTCACCTTAATCCATCGTGGGGGTGGGGGATCCCAATGGGATGTAGGGGGTAACAACAGCCTTCAAGGCTGTTGGGATCCCAGTTCCCCACGTTGGATGAAGGTTGTTCTTGGGCCTCGCTAAAATGAACAAGTGCAGTGATTACTCTAGGCAATGGGAAAGGGTTATTGTGGACGCGACCGTTGCGAGCTCGCCAAGAGTGGTACAATGCAGCCACCGCTCTGATTGCCTGAGGATCAGCTGAATTTCGTTTAACTCGTGCCTGCAAGTTGCTGAGATAAATGTGTAGTAGATGACCATCACAAGCTTGGGACGCCGGGGGTGTCACTACCGTATCAGCCACCAAAGTTGGTGGCGTGGGAGTGGCGTGGCCGGGAAGAGGTGCTGCTACTACAGCAGCAGAAGTAACTGCTGTAGCGGCAACAGAATTGGATTCCGCTGCTGCTACAGTAGGTTCAGCTGCTGTTACAGCAACAGGTTGCCTTACTGCTGCAGCAGCAGAGTTGTTCTCTGCTACTGCCACAGCTGGCATTGCTGCTGTTGTTGCAGCAGCAGCAGCCAAAAATGCTTCTGTTGCTGCAGCAGCAGCAGCAGCTGAAATTGCTGCTGTTGCTGTAGCAGCAACAGTTGTTGCTGCTGCAACAACAGCAGCAGCAGAATGTGCTGCTGCTATTATAGCAGTAGCTGCTGTGACAGCAGCAGTTTTAGCTGCTGCTCCTGCTATGGCAGCAACAGATTTTGCTGCTGCTGTAGTTGCGGCAGCAGCAGGTTGTGCTGCTGCTGTCACTGTTGTAGCTGCCCGGGGCTGCGCACTGCAAGAAGCAGCTATTGGGAGTCGGTTCTACAACCCCGGTCTTGTACTGGAATCACCATAGTCACCGCAACCTGCAGAAAAAAAGTTAGTATAAAAGGAGTCCCTGCTGTTGCCCGCAGGTCTGGGTGTTTTTCATCGGGATTTGTCTCCATCATCATGCCAACTGAGAGGGCTCAGAGTGGTGGGGCTAGCATCGCGCTTTCTCTTGGGCGAAAACTGTCCCGAGCCTTGCAAGGTAGGAAGAGTTGTAGTGCTTGCGGGATAGAAATCAGCAGCTGAGATGGGGATTGTAGGCTGCACTTTCTCCACTTTTGAATTCGGCACAGCTGTAGTGGAAGCCTTTTTTTTGTTGCACATCCGACTGACTGGGCAATACTGCGGCGGGGTCAAGGAACTAGTAGGTAGTTTCCAATTGGCCTCTTCTGGTAGCACACTGTCAACCCCTGTTGCTAAATCCGCCCCCTCCCTTTGTAGGGCATCCAAGACGGCGCAAGTGAAGATACATTCACAGACAAAGTGTTGCACATCCTCTTCAGCAGAGCAACCCCAAGGGCACCTGTTAGACTCCCACAGACGCCTACGCTTTAGCCAATAAAAAGTGGGGATAGCATCGCAACAAATTCTCCAGAGAAAAGTGACAAAGAGGGGCTGCGCGCGCAACTTCCAGACCCAGCTGTATGGGAGTTCTCTGCCGCGAAAGAGATCTCTATATAAAGCTGCGGTGGGGGATTTGGTAGAATCAGATTTAAGCCAAATAAGGCTGTCCCTCTCCTCCTTGTAGAGCCTCGATAGCTTACCTATTCTCAACGCTAACTCTGAGCCAAAGAATTTATGGAGCTCAGAATGCTTCCATTCACCGTTCGCCTGGAGGAGCTGCTGAACGGTCAAGGGGGCCAGTTCAGTAGTATTGATGAAGGTAGGCCACCTCAAGAATGGGTTGGAATCAACCCAGGCGTCTTCCATCACTGTGGTACTGCCACCACTGCGAATCCTCCACATAGAGTTTTGTAAGGCTGTAGTCCCTCCCTGACAAATAAGTTTCCAAGCCCACGAATCACCCCTTTTGGTGGAGAAGGTAATCTCTTTGTTTCCGTATTTGGCCAGGAAGCATTTGACCCAAAGGGTGTCCGCGTTACTAAGAAAGTTAAAGGCTAGTTTGGCCACGAGAATAGAGCGCCATTCCTCCAAACAGTGGATGCCCAACCCCCCCAGCATTCTTCGGTTTGGTCACATGCTCCCAAGCCACTAGATGAGCTGCATTCGAAGTTAGGTTGCCACTCCATAGAAAGCGTCTAATTAACTTCTCAATCTCCGCCAAAACATTATCAGGCACAAAGGTATGGGAGAGGGAGAAGATAGGAATAGAGGTGAGCATGCTATTAATGAGTGTTAATCTGCCAGCAAGTGAAAGGTGCCTAGTGCCCCACGAAGAAATTCTTTCCCTTACAGATTCAATAATATGATGTAAGTCGGCTTTTACTAGCCTCCTACTGATGAGCGGAATGCCCAAGTACTTGCCCTCAGCTTGCGTACGGAACCCCCATTTGTTAGCAATCATGCGCTTCCTGCTTCCCTTCATCTTCTTGCTAAAACAAACGGAGGACTTAGCCTTATTGATTTTCTGTTCAGACCAACTGTAATAAGTATCGAAAAAACTATTCAGAATTCTGACAGCTCTACAGGTGGCGGGGGCAAACATAAGAACGTCATCTGCAAACAGAAGGTGGGTGATAAAGGCCCATGTGCTGTAGTTCGGATCCCCAGCAGGTCATCTCTATTCCGGTGATGGTTAATAAGGAGGGAAAGTAATTCAGAGCAGAGAATGAACAAATACGGAGACAAAGGGCAACCATGCTGAAAGCCACAAGTTGCTTCTATCCAGTTGGATTTCTATCTATTAATCATCAAAGCAAATCTCAGAGCTTCAACACAAGCTAAGGCCCATCTGCTCCAGGTGTCAGGGAAGCCAAAGTGCTGAAGGATTTTTTGTAAAAAATCCCACCTCATTCTGTCGTAGGCCTGTTCCATATCAACTTTGATGGACATGTAGCCACTGGAGGATTCAGAGGAAGCCAACTTCTGCATAATCTCCTGTGCTAGCAGGCAGTTGTCAGCAATACCACGGCCCGGAACAAAGGCTCCTTGCTCCTGAGAAATGGGAGAGCTGAGGACGTCCTTCACTCGATTGATAAGGATTTTGGCGATGACTTTGTAGATAGTAGTGCAGAGGCTAATGGGTCTGAATAGGGAGGGGAGCTCGGCACCCTGCACTTTAGGAATAAGGACCACTAGCGTATCCTTCCAACGCTTTGGCATGAATCCATAACTGAAGAAATGATGAACAACAGTCAAGACATCCGAGCTGGAAGCACTCTAATAGCCTTAAAGGAACGAGCTTGTAATGCCATCGATGCGAGGGGCCTTGTTGTTACTAAGAGAATTGATAGCAGCTACAATCTCCTCATTGTTGACAGGTGAGCCGATCCTGAGAGCATCTTCTTGAGAGATCGTAGCTCTGGGTGGGGGGATGCTCAGCTCAGACAGTGGGGCGATGGGGGCCTCCATTTAGAGGAGAAGTGGCCAACCAAAGCAGCTTAGATCCCTTCTTTGTCTGTGATTTCTTCACCATCTTGCCCAACTAAGCGATGGATGTGGTTGGTATGCTTCCGGCAAGTCGCAGCTTTATGAAAAAAAGAAGAGTTGCGGTCCCCACACTTGGCCCACTTCACTTTGGCTCTTTGTAGCCACCAAGTCTCAAGTCTGCTAAGTGTAGTGTTGTAATCTGCAATCAACTGTAAGAGGCAATCCAGCTCACTATCATTCAGGCCAGTGCCGATGGACTCCCTTAGCTGAAGCTCCGCTATTCTGCTCTCAAGATCTTTGGCTCTAGTGTGGATATCCCCAAACTTCTTCTGACTCCAAATCTTAAGGGCGCGAAGAGTGCGGACGAACTTGTGGTTGAGAATGGCAGACGGGCTGCCATGAGCAGGTTTATGTCATTCCCTAACCACAATCTCCTTGGAACTCTCTTCTTCAAGCCAGACATCTTCAAATTTCAGGATGCCGCCTTGCGGTTTAAACTCCAAGTTTCTGCCTTGAACCAAAAGCGGGCAATGATCTGACCCAATTCTGGTAAGGTGAGTAACAGCGGAGCCTGGGAGAGCAGATAAAGCTGCTGAGTTGAAGCAGACTCTGTCCAATCTAACCCACATTGGAGCTTTGCCCTTCTTGTTGTTGCACCAACTGTAACGCTGCCCCCAATTCCAGCCATCATGAAAATCATTATTGGCTAGGAAGCTTGCAAATTCATTGTGGGCCTCCGCGGGGATGAAAGGCTTGCCTCCTCGCTTGTCTTCTTGTGAAAGGATGCAGTTGAAGTCACCTCCCACAATGGCTAGAGTTTCTGCATCCAACAATGGGAAAATGCTATCCCAGATAATACGACGCTTGATGTAATCTTTGTCAGCATAAACAGCACAAATATGTCAAATATGTTGACCCATAACAGTAGCCTGAGCAACAACCACTTGTTTATTGGAGTGAATGACTTGGAGTCGGGTGATGTGGTTGAGCCAACACAAAATAATGCCACCAGATTTGCCCATTGACGGCTCCATGTGAAAGTCCCATTGACGTTCCACTAGTCTATCAACTTCTCTTCTAGAGAACGACTGAACTCTGGTTTCCAAAAGACAAATCACTACCGGTGAGTGCTCCCTGACTAAAGCCTGAAGGTGATTGCGCGAAGCCGGCTTTTTAACTCCGCGATAATTCCAAAAGATGGCTTTAATCATTGGGGGGGAGGAAGGCAGTGAAGGGGAGAGAGAGCCACCCTCCTTATCAGCATCGCCTCGGATCTCCCTTCTTCTTTTAAATGATTTGCCATTAGTTGCAGGAGTTGAGCAGCTCATCAGATTAGCGAGTTCCCTCTCCCAATGTTTCTTTGAGATTCTTTCCCTACTCTTGCGGTTGTTGGCAGTGGGGGAGAGACATTTTCACATGGGGGAAGGAGGTATCAACTTGCTAGCAGAAAAGGGCTGCACTGGTGTGTAAGTGGGTGGCTGGATATCTCCTTCTTCCATACTCATATCGAGGACAGCAAAAGGGTTGTTGTGCTGGATGGAAGATATCTCGAGGTCGTTGGCTCTATCAGGCTGCGGTTGATCGATGGCTGTGCTAAAAACTGCATTATGTACACGGCTGACCTGAAAGTCTGCAATGTTTGGTAGGTCTGCGGGTTCAATCAGCTTGCTCTGCAGCATTTCTTGCACTGTTTCTTGCTGTTCTGAGATTGCACACTGCTGAGATGCTGCGGTGCTCTTCTGTTTGTTCTGCAGAAGCCCCTGAACTCCTGCTGCATTGTCCTGCATTTCTACAGTGCCCGTCTGATTGTTCTGCATATGCCCCTGTACTGCTGCTGTATTGTCTTACATTTCTACAGAGCCCTGCTGCTTGTTCTGCAGACGCCCCTGGAGTGCTGCTGTACTGTCCTGCAATTGCACAGTGCCCTTCTGCTTGTTCTATAGCAGTCCCTGCATTGCTGTTGCACTGTCCTGCAATTCTACAGTGCCCTTCTGCTTGTTCAAGCTGTGCTGGTGGCTATGGTTTGACGTTTTGTGTCCTGTAGGTTGCTGTCGAACAGCTCGATATTGCTGGGTTGCTGGTTGTTGTTGTTGCCTAGTTGGTTTCAAAGGGTGGACAGGTTTTGGCTTGGTGGGAAGTTGTCCAGCCAAGCTTAGTGGTTTCCGGCGCCTGGTAGTCACAAGCATCCAAGGACCAACTTGGTCCTTCTCCTCATCCCCCGAGCTGTTGACAGGAATGCTTTCATTCTCAGTAATGGTTGTGACGTCAATGTTAGTGTCCATCATATCGTCAGAGGAGATCGGGGAAGGGCGGTTAGATACAGGAACTTGTGTTGTCGGGCCTTGAAGGGGGCAATTCTTGTCTCTGTGTCCGACGACACCGCATTTAAAGCAGATAACCGTAATACCTTCATACTCAACTCTTTGAAAAAATTTTTCTTTTGGTCCGTTGATCCATACACCCGGCTTAAGGGGTTGGGCTAGATTGACCCGAACTCAAACTCTAGCAAAAGCAATTTTGTCCATGTTTGCGGTGACAGGATCTAGCCATAATGGGGCACCAATATCCGACGAGATTCTGGCCAGATTTTCCTTTCCCCAGCAGTAGAGGGGGAGTTCCAGTATTCTAACCCAGATCGGAATCAAGGCACCTACAGAAGAGGAGGAGTTAAAATCAAGGGACCAAACATCAAGTCCAAGGATTTGACCCGCCACCGTCCATGGTCCGGATCGAATGACAGCATCCCTATCTGCATCATTTTTAAATTGACAGATAAAACAATCTTTGCCGGCATCGAGGACTTTAAAACCATCATAGTGTCCCCATCTTTTATGAAGCTCAGCTGCGAGGAAATGGAATGGCAGTCTCCTTCCAAATAATTTACCAACTAACGATGAAGCTAGCTTGGATTGCATATGCGAAATAGACGCTTTGTCGAGCTAAATCACTCCTTCTCGAATGTGGGCTGAGGTGGAAAGATCAATGTCTCCAAAGTTAACATATTCCTTGTGAGCCCAGGCCGAACTAGCTGCAGGTGAATGTTGGGGCTGCTGTTTTGGTTGAGAATGCTGAGACTGTAGTATGGGTGAGCTGCTGTTATCATGGGGCCTGTTCGGCAAAACATCCCCATGCTGCTGGTGGAGAATTCTCGCTGATTTCTGCAATGGTGGCTGAAGGGCTGGTTGGATTGCAGTGGGCTGAGAGAGCAGGGGGCTGTTGGGCTTGCAGGAAGCTGCAGAATTCAGCAGAATGCTGGTTGCGGCATTCTGTCGAACACTAGGCGGGTAATTTTGCTCTTAAGATTGTGTGCTGCAGAGTGGGCGGGTGTTGCTGAAAAATAGGAAGCAGGCTGCGCATAAACGACCTGCATACCGGACTGCCCAAAGGGGCCTCTCGCATCCTCACCCGGAAAGATATTCGCATCATCACAGGCAGTTACAAAGTTTGCGGCCCCCCCCCCGAGCCGCAGGGTGGGCAGAAAAAATACCTTGGTGGTGCTTTGGAGGCGTAGCTTGCTGCGACGGGGAGAGATCCAGCATTTGGACTTCATCTTCCTTGCATGGGTTGGGTTGGAGCAGTTCGATTTTGCTGGTGTTGTTGTTTTTGGCAATTCCAGAAGCTGCAACTTCAGGATTGCAACCACTTCCAGCATTTTCAGCAGCTGAAATAGGGGGTGCTCTACTCCGATTTGCTGGAGCTGTTGCCACCTTCAGTTTTTGAACAAAGGCTAGATCGCAGCACACCATTTTAGAGTGAGCTGATGTAGTCTGCGGTTCCTGCACATCCAGCGGCTGCAAGCTTGGCAAGCTGTTCTGCTTCACGGGATTGGCTGTAGGAGGCGGAAACCTCGGCCCTAGCTTTGGCGGAGCATGCATTCTGTTCGGGAAAACCAAGGGGGGAAGCCGGTGATCTTTGGTTTGGATGGGCCTGCACCGGCGAGCTGTCAGGCATACGATCCTGCTCTGTCAACAGCGACCTGGACGCCGCCGATGGGGAAGGAGATCTCTGTTCCGGTGAGTTGGTCGGTGGAGAATGGCTACAGCTTTCCATCCTGGCTACAGTAGCAGCCACCACACCTCCTTTCTCAGCCTTGCAACCCCGGCCTTGGGCATCCGGTGGGGAGGCCGATCGGCGGCCCATGTGTTTGTTTCCCAGATCGGGAATGGAGGTAGGGAAACACTGTAGCTAGAGAGAGAAAGTCCCAGCAAGAGAGAGAAAGTCCCAGCAAGAGAGAGAAAGTCCGAGCAAGTTTTTGGGTTCTCCGAAAAGTTTTTGGGTTCCTTGAAATTCGGCCGTAGCCTATAATACTATAACAGTAAAAAGATACATCAGGTACAAAAGGTTCGATCCTCATCGAGAATCGCACAAAAGTCGAGTGGGAGGGACATGCCCCTGCGCCACTCTGTATCATCTAGACAAGAAAAGGAAGCTACAAAATCTGCCGCTCTATTGGCGGCTCTGTATACAAGAGTAATCCTATAAGCCTTGAAGGCGCAAAAAATGTCGACAATCTGGGCCGCGATCCTGTCGGGAGGGTGTCCTTTGGCTGCCCGCTGAAGGTCCGCAACAGTGGTGGCTGAATCGCCCTCTATCCAAATCCCGTCCGCCATAGCCACCCACTCCTGGGCAATTATCACCGCAATGAGGGCTCCCATCGCTTCTGTTGTCGGAGTGACATGAGTGTAGAGCTTGGAACCAATTGCTGCTAGGAAATTCCCTTGATGATCTCGAACAACTCCACCTGCACCTGCCGCATCGTTCTATTTAACGGAGCCATCAAAGTTCACCTTAATCCATCATGGGGGTGGGGGATCCCAATGGGATGCAGAGGGGTAACAGCAACCTTCAAGGCTGTTGGGATCCCAGTTCCCCACATTGGAAGAAGGTAGTTCTTGGGCCTCGCTAAAATGAATAAGTGCAGCGATAACTCTAGGCAACGAGAAAGGTTTGTTGTCGATGCGTCCGTTGCGAGCTCGCCAAGAGTGGTACAATGCAGCCACCGCTCGGATTGCCTGAGGATCGGCTGGATTTTTTTGAACACGTGACTGCAAGTTGCTGAGAAAAATCTGCAGTAGATGACCATCACAAGCTTGGGATGATGCGGATGCTGTTGTCGTATCAGCCACCAAAGATGGTAACGTGGGGGTGGCGTGTCCGGGGAGGGATGCTGCTGCTACAGCAGTAGAAATAACGACTGTAGCAGCAGCAAAATTGGATACAGCTACTGCTACAGCAGGTTCGATTGTTGCTGTAGCAGCAACAGCTGGGATTGCTGTTGTTGCTGCAGTAGCAGCAGTAGGGAGAGCAGCTGCTGCTGCTGTTGTAGCAACAGCAGGTATTGCTGCTGCGACAGCTGCAGCAGCGGCGGAGCATGCTGCTGCTGTTACGGCAGTAGCAGCGGAAGGTGTTGCTGCTGCTGTAACAGCAACAGGTTTAACTGTTGCTGTCGCAGCAGCAGCTTGTGCTGTTGCTGCTGCTGTGACAACAGCAGTTTTAGCTGCTGCTTCTGCTATGGCAGCAGCGGACTTTGCTGCTGTAGCTGCAGCAACAGCAGATTGAGCTGCCGTGGAAGCTGCCCGGGGCTGCGCATTGCAAGAAGCAGCTGTAGGGTGTCGTGTCCGCAGCCCCAGTCTTGTATTGGATTCACCATCGTCGTCGCCACCTACAGAAAAAAGGTTAGCATAAAAGAAATTCCTGCTGCTGCCAGTAGGTCTCAGTGTTTTTAGTCGGGATTTGTCGCCATCATCATGCCAGCTAAGAGAGCTCTGAGTGGTGAGGACAGCATCACGCTTTCTCTTGGACGAATTCTGCCCCGAGCCTTGTAAGATAGGAAGAGTTGAACTGCTAGCGGGACAGAAATCTACAGCTGAAATGGGGATTGCAGACTGCACTTTCTGCGCTTTTGCATTCGACACAGGTGTGGTGGAAGCCTTTTGTTTCTTACACTTCCGACTGACTGGGCAATGCTGTGGTGGGGTCAAGGGACTGGTAGGTAGCTCCCAGTTGGCCTCTTCTGGCATCACATCATCAACCCCTGTAGCTAACTCCGCTCCCTCCCGTTGTAGGGCATCAAAGACTGCGCAAGTGAAGTTACACTTACAGACAAAGTGTTGCACATCCTCTTCAGCGGAGCAACCCCATGGGCATCTGTTAGACTCCCGCAGACGCCTACGCTTGAGCCAAGAAGAAGTGGGGATAGCATCACAACAGATCCTCCAGAGAAAAGTGACAAAGCAGGGCTGCGCACGCAACTTCCAGACCCAGTTGTAAGGGAGTTCTCCACCGGCGAGCTGTCAGGCATGCATTCCTGCTCTGTCAACAGCGATATGGACGCCGCCGATGGGGAAGGAGATCTCTATTCCGGCGAGTTGGTCGGTGTGGAATGGCCGCAGCTTTCCATCCTGGCTACAGTAGCAGCCACCACACCTCCTTCCTCAGCCTTGCAACCCCGGCCTTGGGCATCCGGCGGGGAGGCCGACCGGCGGCCCATGCGTTTGTTTCCTAGATCGGGAATGGAGGTAGGGAAACACTGTAGCTAGAGAGAGAAAGTCCCAGCCAAAGTTTTTGGGTTCCCCCCAAAGTTTTTGGGTTCCGCAAAGTTTTTGGGTTCCGAAAAAGTTTTTGGGTTCCTTGAAATTCGGCCGTAGCCTATAATACTATAACAGTAAAAAAAGATACATCAAGTACAAAAGGTTCGATCCTCGTCGAGAATCGTGCAAAAATCGAGCGGGAGGGACATGCCCCTATGCCACTCTATATCATCTAAACAAGAAAAAAAAGCTACAAAATCGGCCGCTCTATTAGCAGCTCTGTATACATGAGATATCCTGTATGCCTTGAAGGCGCAAAAAAAGTTGGCGATCTGGGCAGTGGTCTTGTCAGGGGGGTGTCCTCGGGCTGCCCGCTGAAGGTCCGTAATAATGATGGCTGAGTCGCCCTCTATCCAAATCCCGTCCGCCGTAGTCGCCCACTCCTGGGCGGCTGTCACCGCAATGAGGGCTCTCCTCGCTTCTGCTGTTAGAGTGGCATGAGTATAGAGCTTGGAACCAGTTGCTACTAGGAAATTTCCTTGATGATCTCAAACAACTCCACCTGCGCCTGCCGCACCGTTCTGTTTAACGGAGCCATCAAAGTTCACCTTAATCTATCGCGGGGGTGGGGAATCCCAATGGGATGCAGAGGGGTAACAACAGCCTTCGAGGCTGTTGAGATCCCAGTTCCCCACGTTGGATGAAGGTTGTTCTTGCGCTTCGTTAAAATAAACAAGTGCAGCAATAACTTGAGGCAACGGGGAAGGTTTGTTGTGGACTCGACCGTTGCGAGCTCTCCATGAGTGGTACAATGCCGCCACCGCTCGGATTGCCTGAGGATCAGCTGGATTTTGTTGAACTCGTGACTGCAGTTTGCTTAGAAAGATATGCAGTAGATGACCATCGCAAGCTTGGGACGAGGGAGATGTCGCTGCCGTGTCAGCCACCAAAGTTGGTGGCGCGGGGGGTGGCGTGTCCGGGGAGGGACGCTGCTGCTACAGCAACAAAAGTACCTGCTATAGTAGCAGCAGAAATGGATACTACTGGAATTGCTGCTGTTGTTGCAGCAGCAGCAGCTGGAATTGCTGCTGTTGCAGTAGCAGCAGCAGCAGCAATTCCAGCAGTTGCAGCAGCAGCAGCAGCTAGAATTGCTGCTGTTGCTGCAACAGCAGCAGCTGGTGTTACTCCTGCTGTTACAGCTACAGTAGCAGGATGTGCTGCTGCTGTTACAGCAGTAATAGGTTTTCCTGCTGCTGTTTCTGCGGCAGCAGCAGGTTGAGCTGCTGCTATCGTAGTTGCAGCTGCCCAGGGCTGCGCACCGCACGAAGCAGCTGTTGGGAGGTGGTTCCGCAGCCCCGGTCTTGTACTGGAATTGCCGCAACCTACAGAAAAAAAAGTTAGCATAAAAGAGGTCCCTGCTGTTGCCAGCAGGTGTGGTTGTTTTTTGTCGTGATATGTCTCCATCATCATGCCAGCTGAGAGGGCTCAGAGTAGTGGGGCCAACATCGCGCTTTCTCTTTGACGAATTCTGCCCCGTGCCTTGCAAGTTAAGGAGAGTTGCAGTGCTAGCGAGACAAAAAGCTACAGCTGGAATGGGGACTGCAAGCTGTACTTTCTGCGCTTTAGCATTCGGCACATCTGTGGTGGTAGCCTTTCTTTTGCTGCACTTCTAACTGACTGGGCAATGCTGCGGGGGTGTCAAGGTGCTAGCAGGTAGCTCACAATTGGCCTCTTCTAGTAACAGAGCATCAACCCCTGTTGCTATCTCTGCCCCCTCCTGTTGTAGGGCATCAAAGACGGTGCATGTGAAGTTGCACTCACAGACAAAGTGTTGCACGTCCTCTTTAGCAGAGCACCCCCACGGGCATCTGTTAGACTCCCGCAGACGCCTGCTCTTGAGCCAAGAGAAAGTCGGGATAGCATCACAACAAATCCTCCAGAGAAAAGTGACAAAGAGGGGCTGTGCACGCAGCTTCCAGACCCAGCTATGTGGGAGTTCTCTACCGCGAAAGAGATCTCTATAAAGAGCTGCAGTGGGGGATTTAGTAGAATCAGACTTAAGCCAAACTTGTCGAGCCTCGGTAGCCTGCCTATTCTCAACGCTAACTCTGAGCCAAAGAATTTATGGAGCTCAGAATGGTTCCAATCACCGTTCGCCTGGAGGAGCTACTGAATGGTCAAGGGGGGCAGATCAGTAGTATTGATGAAGGTAGGCCACCTTAAGAAGGGGTTGGAGTCAACCCAGGCGTCTTCCATAACTTTGGTACTACCACCACTGCCAATCTTCCACATAGAGTTTTGTAAGGCTGTAGTCCCTCCCTGACAGATAAGTTTCCAAGCCCACGAATCACCCCTTTTGGTGGAGAAGGTAATCTCTCTGTTTTCGTACTTGGCTGGGAAGCATTTGACCCAAAGAGTGTCCGCGTTGTTAAGAATGTTGAAGGCTAGTTTGGCCACGAAAATAGAGCGCCATTCTGCCAAACGGTGGATGCCCAAGCCTCCAGCATTCTTTGGCTTGGTTACATGCTCCCATGCCACTAGATGAGCTGCATTCGAAGTTAGGTTGCCGCTCCATAGAAAGCGTCTAATTAACTTCTCAATCTCCACCAAAACATTATCAGGCACAAAGGTATGGGAGAGGGAGAAAATAGGAATAGAGGTGAGCACGCTATTAATGAGTGTGAATCT
>JAEMOT010002264.1:14139-19139 GCA_019297695.1 Apostasia ramifera
AGCCAAACTTGTCGAGCCTCGGTAGCCTGCCTATTCTCAACGCTAACTCTGAGCCAAAGAATTTATGGAGCTCAGAATGGTTCCAATCACCGTTCGCCTGGAGGAGCTACTGAATGGTCAAGGGGGGCAGATCAGTAGTATTGATGAAGGTAGGCCACCTTAAGAAGGGGTTGGAGTCAACCCAGGCGTCTTCCATAACTTTGGTACTACCACCACTGCCAATCTTCCACATAGAGTTTTGTAAGGCTGTAGTCCCTCCCTGACAGATAAGTTTCCAAGCCCACGAATCACCCCTTTTGGTGGAGAAGGTAATCTCTCTGTTTTCGTACTTGGCTGGGAAGCATTTGACCCAAAGAGTGTCCGCGTTGTTAAGAATGTTGAAGGCTAGTTTGGCCACGAAAATAGAGCGCCATTCTGCCAAACGGTGGATGCCCAAGCCTCCAGCATTCTTTGGCTTGGTTACATGCTCCCATGCCACTAGATGAGCTGCATTCGAAGTTAGGTTGCCGCTCCATAGAAAGCGTCTAATTAACTTCTCAATCTCCACCAAAACATTATCAGGCACAAAGGTATGGGAGAGGGAGAAAATAGGAATAGAGGTGAGCACGCTATTAATGAGTGTGAATCTGCCAGCAAGTGATAGGTGTCGGGTGCCCCACGAAGAAATTCTTCCCCTTATAGATTCAATAATATGCTGAAAGTCGGCTTTTACTGGCCTCTTACTGATGAGCGGAATGCCCAAATACTTGCCCTCAGCTTGCGTACGGAACCCCCACTTGTTAGCAATCATGCGCTTCCTGCTTTCCTTCATCTTCTTGCTAAAACAAATGGAGGACTTAGCCTTATTGATTTTCTGACCAGACTAACTACAATAAGTATCGAAGATGCTATTCAGGATTCTGACAGCTCTGCAGGTGGCGGAGGCAAATATGAGGATGTCATCTGCAAACAAAAGGTGGGTGATAAGGGGACCATGTGTTGTAGTTTGGATCCCCAGCAGGTCATCTCTATTCTGGTTTTGGTTGATAAGGAGGGAAAGCAATTCAGAGCAGAGAAATGAACAAATACGGTGACAAAGGGCAACCCTGTCGGAAGCCACAAGTTGCTTCAATCCAATTGGATTTCTAGCCATTTATCATAAGAGCAAATCTCGGGGCTTCAACACAAGCTAAGGCCCATCTGCTCCAGGTGTCAGGGAAGCCAAAGTGCTGAAGAATTTTTTGTAAAAAATCCCATCTCATTCTATCGTAGGCCTGCTCCATATCAACTTTGATGGACATATAGCCATTGGAGGATTCAGAGGAAGCTAACTTCTGCATGATCTCCTGTGCTAGCAGGCAGTTGTCAGCAATGCCTCATCCCGGAACAAAGGCCCCTTGCTCCTGAGAAATGAGAGAGCAGAGGACATCCTTCACCTGATTGATAAGGATTTTGGCGATGACTTTGTAGATAGTAGTGCAAAGTCTTATGGGTCTAAATTGGGAGGGGAGTTCAACGCCCTGCACTTTAGGAATAAGGACCACTAGTGTATCCTTCCAACGCTTTGGCATGGTCCCAGTACTGAAGAAATGATGAATAGCAGTCAAATCAGAGCTGGTAGTAGTCCAGTAGCCTTTTAAAAAGGAGCTGGTAATGCCATCAATTCCAGGAGCCTTATTGTTGCCGAGAGAGGTGATAGCAGCTACAATCTCCTCATTGCTGACAGGTGAGCTGATCCTGAGTGCATCTTCCTGAGAGATCGTGGCTCTAGGTAGGGGAATGCTCAGCTGAGGCAAAGGGGCAATGGGGGGCCTCCATTTTGAGGAGAAGTGGCCAACCAAAGCAGCTTGGATCCCTTTTTTGCCTGTGATTTCCTCACCATCTTGCCCAACCAAGCGGTGGATGTGGTTGGTATGCTTCCTGCAAGTTGTAGCTTTATGGAAAAAGGCAGTGTTGCGATCCCCACACTTGGCCCACTTCACTTTGGCCCTTTGTAGCCACCAAGTCTCTAGTCTGCTAAGGGTGGTATTGTAATCTGCAACCAACTGTAAAAGGCAGTTCAACTCACTGTCGTTCAGGCCAGTGTCGGTTGACTCCCTTAGTTGAAGTTCTGCAATTCTACTCTCCAGATCCTTGGCTTTGGCGTGAATATCCCCAAACTTCTCCTGACTCCAAATCTTAAGGGCACGAAGGGTGCGGGCAAACTTGTGATTAAGAATGGCGGGCGGGCTACCATGAGCAGGTTTTCACCACTCCCTAACCACAACCTCCTGGGAGCCCTCTTCGTCAAGCCAGACATCTTCAAATTTTAAGATGCTGCCTTGTGGTTTAAACTCAAAGTTTCTACCTTGAACCAAAACCGGGCAATGATCTGACCCAATTCTGGTAAGGTGAGTAACAGCAGAGCCCGGGAGAGCAGATAAAGCCGCTGAGTTGAAGCAGACTCTGTCCAATCTGACCCACATTCGAGCTTTTCCCTTTTTGTTGTTGCACCAACTGTAACGCTGCCCCCCATTCCTGCCATCATGAAGATCATTGTTGGCTAGGAAGCTGGCAAACTCATTGTGGGCCTCCGTAGGGGTAAAAGGCTTACCACCGCGCTTGTCGTCTTGCGAAAGAATGCAGTTGAAGTCACCCCCCACAATGGCCGGAATCTCCCAAATAATTTGACGCTTGATGTAATCTTTGTCAGCATAAACAGCACAAATATGCCAGATATGTTGACCCATAACAGTAGCCTGAGCAACAACAACCTGCTTGTTAGAGTGAATGACATGGAGCCGGGTGATGTGGTTGAGCCAACACTGCTGTTGTGGCAAAAGCGGGTCGTCGCATGCCGGCTAGGGGATAAACTGGGAACGTTCCCCTCGGGGGACTTCCCAAGTCATCGAACAACCGACTCAAAACTGGTACAGATAAGGGGAATCCGACTGTTTAATTAAAACAAAGCATTGCGATGGTCCCAGCGGATGCTCACGCAATGTGATTTCTACCCAGTGCTCTGAATGTCAAAGTGAAGAAATTCAACCAAGCGCGGGTAAAAGGCAGGAGTAACTATGACTCTCTTAAAGTAGCCAAATGCCTCGTCATCTAATTAGTGATGCCCATGAATGAATTAATGAGATTCCCACTGTCCCAATCTACTATCCAGTGAAACCACAGCCAAGGGAACGGGCTTGGCAGAATCAGCGGGGAATGAAGACCCTGTTGAGCTTGACTCGAGTCCGACTTTGTGAAACGACTTGAGAGGTGTAGGATAAGTGGGAGCCGGTCCTGCTGGTGGAAGTGAAATACCACTACTTTTAATGTTATTTTACTTATTCCATGAGACGGAGGCGGGGCCTGGCCCCTCCTTTTGGATCCAAGTCCTTCCCCGGCGGGATAATCTGGGCAAAAGACTTTTTCAGGTGGGGAGTTTGGATGGGGCGGCACTTCTGTTAAAAGATAACACAGGTGTCCTAAGATGAGCTCAACGAGAACAGAAATCTCGTATGGAACAAAAGGGTAAAAGCGTGTATGATTCTGATTTCTAGTACTAATACGAGTCATGAAAGCATGGCCTATCACTCCTTTAGGACTTCGGAATTTAAAGCTAGAGGTGTCAGAAAAGTTACCACAGGGACAACTGGCTTGTGGCAGCCAAGCATTCATAGCGATGTTCCTTTTTGATCCTTCGAAGTCGGCTGTTCCTATCAATGTGAAGCAGAATTCACCAAGTGTTGGATTGTTCACCCACCAATAGGGAACGTGAGCTGGGTTTAGACCGTCGTGAGACAGGTTAGTTTTACCCTACTGATGATCGTGCCGCTATAGTAATTCAACCTAGTACGAGAGGAACCGTTGATTCACACAATTGGTCATCGCGCTTGGTTGAAAATCCAGTGACGCGAAGCTACCGTGTGCGGGATTACGACTAAATGCCTCTAAGTTAGACTCCATGCTGAAAATGTGGCACCAGTGCTCATCGTCCGCCCGACGTCCTGAAGTAGGGGACTCTAATCCCCATGGGCGGCTGACGGAGGTCGCTTCCTTCTGCGAGGCATAAAGGCCGCGGCGGACACGTTGAAGTGAAGTTTCGAACGGGCGGTGAGCTGAATCCTTTGCAAACGACTTAAATTCACGACAGGGCATTGTAAGTGACTTACGCAGCCGTGAGAACTCTCGGGGAGTCCAAACAACTGCGAGACGGTGGAATCCCCACACAACATTCCCAGGAAAGCAACGAGCGTTCCTACGAAAGAACAACAGGCAGAGGGATTGAGGACATCGAGGACGTTTGGGAAATTGTTCCGACAACACGATAACGTTCTTCAATCAGCGCAGTGCACTGTCGAAGCGTGCTGCGGTTGGGGGGACGGGAGACCTCTCCTCCAGAAGATCATCCCAATGCCAATGTCTCATTCCAATGCTACGGCACTCACCGACGCTCTTCAGGTCTGCGCATTGCCATCGCTGGACCCGCCCCACAGCATTTTTGCAATTTTCTTGAGCGGTTGCTTAGAGACGCAAGACTCTCGTGGAACCCTCGCATTTGTTCGGGGGTACCATCAAATATCCCACAGCTCAACCGGCGGGATGAAATCCCGGGAGTTCTCGTGGCCCCAAAAAGCTTATGCAGCCGCGAGAGCTCCAGGGGAATCCAAACGCCTGCGAGATGGCGGAATCCCCACACACCATAACGTTCTTCAATCAGCACACCGCACTTTCGAAGCGCGCAGAGGTTGGGGGGCCAGGAGACCTCTCCTCCCAGAGATCATCCCAATGCCAATCTCTCGTTCTGACACTACGGCACTCACCGACGTTCTTTGGGACGACGAAATGCCATCGCAGGACCTGCCCCACAGTGTTTTTGCAATTTTCTCGAGCGATTGCTTGGAAACGCAAGAGTCATGTGGGAACCTCGCATTTGTTCGGGGGCACCATCAAATACCCCGCAGCACAACTGACGAGATGCAATCCTGGGAGTACTGGGGGCCCCAAAAAGCTTACGCGGCCTCGAGAGCTCCCGGGGATTCCAAACG
>JAEMOT010002264.1:24796-45058 GCA_019297695.1 Apostasia ramifera
GCTAAAATTAGGGGATAATTAAATCTGATAAATTCAAAATTTAAAAAATAATAACAAATCATCTTTTGACTCATNTTTATCTGAAACCGCTTCAAACTTTAAATCCGATTTTATTTATTTTGAATATGAATCCGCTGTCAAACAGGCCCTTAAGCTTTAGGCTTTCGGCTTGAGGCTTTAGGCTTCGACATTGGCCCTTTTGCCTTTGCACTCTATGCTTTGGGCTTCAGGCATTGGCCATTGCGCTTTAGGCTTTAGGTGTCTAGCTTTGGCCTACGATGTTTAGTCTTCGAGTTTCGAACTTTGAGCTTGGGCCTTCGGGCTTTTAGATTTAAGCTAGAGGCTTCGGGCTTTAAGAATGGCTTACGAACTTTGGGCTTCATCTTCTAGGCTTTGGGCATGGACTTTCGAGCTTTGCTATTGCAATTTCGGTCTTCGGGCTATAGGACTTCTAGTTTTAAGCATGGGCCTTTAGTCATCGAGATTTCGGCATAAAACTTTAAGCTTCAAGCTTCCAGCATAACCCTTTGGTCTTTGGTATGATCTTTTGGGCTTGGGGTTTTGGCTTCGGGCTTCGAGCTTCAAGCTTCAAGCTTTGGCAAGGGTCTTCAAGCTTGCACATGGAGGGTTCAAGCATCCAGCCATGGCTATAGGATTTGAGCTTGAGGCATGGGCTTTTGCTCTTTGGGCTTCAAATTTAAGACTTGCGCATTTGAGCATTAGGCTTTAGCCTTTGGCCTTAGAGTTTGAAGCTTCGGGCTCCGGGCACAGTATTTCAGTATTTGGGGTTCAGGTTTTAGGGTTAGGCCATTGAAGTTCGGGCTTCAGGGTTCAAGCCTAGCTAAGCTTTAAGTCATTGGGATTGGGTCTTCAAGCTTGGGTTTTTGGGCATCGAGCTTTGGGCTTTAACCTTTAGGCTTTAGGCCTTTGGCTTCGTGATTGGCCCTTTGGCCTTCACACTCTGTGCTTCAAGCTATAAGATTATGGATTCTAGCTTCAAGCCTTGGGCTTTGGCCTTTAGGCATTGATCTTTGGGCCAGGGCCTTCGATGTTTTGGCTTCGAGTTTCAGACTAAGAGCTTGGGCCTTCAGGCTTTGAGATTTAAGCTTCAAGCTTTAGGCTTTAAGCTTGGCTTTCAAACTTTGGGCTTCATGTTCTAGTTTTTGGGCATGGACCTTTGAGCTTTGGTGTTGCAATTTTAGTCTTTGGGCTTTAGGATTCAGGCATCATGAATCTTAGACCTTTAGGTTGCAGTCTTGGGCCTTCGGACGTCGGGATTTGGGAATAAGACTTCAGGCTTTCAGCTTTTGCCTTTTGGCGTGTGCCATTGGGTTTTTGGTATGACCTTTTAGGCTTGGGGTTTGGACTTCGAGCATCGATCTTCGAGCTTTAAGCTTTGGGCTATGGTCTTCAAGCTTGCACATAGAGGGTTCAAGCTTCAGGCCTAGGCTATCAGGATTAAAGCATTAGGCGTGGGCTTTTGCATTTTGAGCTTCATGCTTTGTATTTCAGGCTTTGACCATTGGCCTTAGCGTTTGAAGCTCCAGGATTTGAGCTTCAGGCTTCGGGCTCCGGGCATAGTCTTTTAGTATTTGGGGTTCAGGCTTTAGGGTTGGGCTTCGAACTTCGGGCTTCAAGACTCAATCTTAGGCATTCGATCATTGGGCTTCGGTCTTCGGGCATAAGCTCTAGACTTCAAGATTGGGCCTTTGGCCTTCTCACTCTGTGCTTTAGGCTATAAGATTTTGAATTCTTGCTTCAGGCATTGGGCATTGGGCATTGGGCATTGGGCATTGGGCTTTGGCCATTAATCTTTGGGCTAAGGCCTTCAATGTTTAGGCTTCGAGTTTCAGACTTAAAGCTTGGGCTTTTGGGCTTTGAGATTTAAGCTTCCGTGTTTAGGCTTTAAGCTTGGCTTTCAAACTTTGGGCTTCATGTTCTAGGCTTTGGGCTTCATGTTCTAGGCTTTGGGCTTCATGTTCTAGGCTTTGGGCTTCATGTTCTAGGCTTTGGGCATGGAGCTTTGAGCTTTGGTATTGCAATTTCGATCTTCAGGCTTTAGGATTCAGGCATCAATCTTGGGCCTTCAGGTTCCAGTCTTGGACCTTCAGTCGTCAAGATTTGGTGTAAGACTTCAGGCTTTCGGGGCCTCGGCCTTCGAACTTTGGGCTTTGGGATTCAAAGTTAGGCCTTTGGTTTTTGGGCTTGTGTTTTTCGGCTACGATCTTTGGGCTTAGACCTTCAAGCTTTTGGTTTTGGAATTAGGCCTTTGTCCTTTGCATTCTTTGCTTCGGGCCATAAGATTTTGGATTCAGGCTTCAGGCTTTGGGCTTTGGGCATTGGGCTTTGGGCATTGAGCTTTTGGCCTTGGCCTTCGATGTTTAGGCTTAGAGCTTCAAATGTCGAGTTTGGGCATTCAGGGTTTAAGATTTAAGCATCAGGCTTCAGGATTTAGGCGTTGGCCTTCGAACTTTGGGCTTTGGGTTCTAGGCTTTGAGCATTGACCTTCGAGCCTTGGTATCGCAATTTTGATGTTCGGGCTTTAGGTTTCAGGCATCAAGCTTGGGCCTTCAGGTTGCTGGATTGGGACTTCGGTTGTCGGGATTTGTGCTTGGCACTTCAAGTTTTTACCTTTTGGCATAGGACTTTGGGCTTTAGGCATGACCTTTTGGGCTTGGGATTTGGACTTCGGGCTACATCATCAAGCTTGAACATTGAGGGTTCAAGCATCAGGCTTAGGCTTTCAAGGTTCGTGCTTCAAGCATGGGCTTTTACGGTTTGGGCTTCAAATTTCAGGCTTGGGAATTTGGGCATTGGCCTTAGAGTTTGAAGCTTGGGCATTTGAGCTTCGGGCACCTGGCATAGTCTTTCAGTATTTGGAGTTCTGACTTTGAGGTTCGGTCCTCGAACTTTGGGCTTTAGGATTCAAGCTTAGGCCTTATTGGGCTTTGGCTATCGGTCTTCGGGCTTGGGCATTCGGGCATCAGGCTTTGGGCTTAGAACTTCAGTTGGGGTTTAAGCTTTGATCTTCAGTCTTTTAGGCTCGGTATTTTGTCTTCGACCCTCTGAACTTGAGCTTTTGGCCTTCGGATTTTTGGCTTCGGGCTTAAGCATTCATGCTTTAAACATGAGCCTTCGAGTTTAGGCCTTCTGGCTTAGAGCTTAAGCCTTTGAGGTTTTGGCTTCAAGATTAGAGTTTTGGCCTTTTGGCTTAGAGATTAGGCCTACAAGGTTTTAGCTTCAAGATTAGGTCTTTAGGCTTTTGGCTTTGGGCTTCAGCTTTCAGGTTGAGCTTGTGCCTTTGGGCTTTCAAGATTCGACCCATTAGTTTCGAGTTTAGGCCTTGTCGTTTCAGACTTAAGAATTTGGGCTTCTAGCTTCGGCCATCATTGTTTGGCCTTGGAGCTTCAAGTTTTCGGAAATGGTCTTCAGGCTTCGGTCTTCTAGTTTACACATAGAGGGTTCAAGCTTTAGGCTTGGGCCATCAGGATTTGCGCTTCATGTAAGGCTTCAAGAATTGGGTTTGGGCATTTCGGCTTTAGGCTTCATGCTTTGTGTTTTAGTCTTGGAACTTCTCCCTTTGACGTTGAAGCTTCGGGATTTGAGCCTCGGGCTCCGGGCTTGGTCCTTTAGTATTTGGGGTTTAGGCTTTGGGCTTGGGCCTTCGAATTTCAAGCTTAGGTCCTCGGTCTTCTGTCTTTGGGCTTGGGCTTTCGACCTTCAAACATCAGGCTTTTAGGCTTTAGGCCTTCAAACTTGTGGATACGGGCATGGTCTTTCGGGCTTAAGGCTTTGGCAATGAGCTAATAAACATGGCTAAAATAAGCCATAACCAAAATCTTAAATTTATTTTAAAAAAACTTAAAAAATTATTTTATATCTCATCTCACACAAATTCCAACATTAAATAATCAGTTTATTTCACATCCAACACAATTCTCAATAAATCAATCAAATTTATTTCACATCCTACGCAATTTTTAATATAACCAACTTACTTTATTTCACATTATACACATTTTTCAAAAATAATTAAAAATTTCAATCAAATCTTCTTTTTTTTCTTATTACCAAATAGAGGCTAAGAGTTTGGGCTTCTTTCTTTAGCCATCAGCCTTCAACCTTCAAGCTTCAAGCTTCGGGCTACGTTCTTCAGGCTTCGGTCTTCAAATGTGCACATAATGGTTTCAAGCTTCATGCTTGGGCCATCAGGATTCAAACATCAGGCACAGGCTTTTAGGCTTTAGGCTTCAAATTTTAGGCTTGGGCTTTTGAGCATTAGGCTTCATGCTTTTTATTTTCGGCTTTGGCTTGGGCCTTCAGACTTTTGGCTTTCGGTTTAAGAATTTAGGCAGCTAGCTTCGGCCCTGAGCCTTCGAGCTTCGAGATTCAGGCTTCAAGCTATGGTCTTCGGGCATCGATTTTCAAGCTTGCACATAGTGGGTTCAAGCTTCAGGCTTAGGCCATCAGGATTCGAGCTTCAGACATGGGCGTTTTTGCTTTGGGCTATAAGCTTTAGGCTTGGGCATTTGGGCTTCAGGCTTCGGGCTTTGGGCACACTTTAGGATTTTCATGCTTGCAAATTTGGGGCTTGAGGCTTTGGCCTTTGGGCTTAGTCCTTAGACTTTGGGATTCAAACTTGGTCTTATAAGCTTCGGGATTCAGGTTTTAGGCTTCAGGAAAGCGCATTCGAATGTTGGACTTCGAGCTTTGGGATTAAGCCTTCATGCTTTAGGCCTGGGCATTCAGGCCTTGAAATTTGAGCTTCGATCTCAGGCCTTTAGGCTTCAGGATTCAGGCTTGTGCCTTCAGGCTTTGGGCTTCAAGCTTCGTGCTTCAGCTTTCATGCAATGGGCTTAAGACTTTAGGCATTAGGCTTAGGCCTATGGGATTCGAGCTTCGAGCCTCGGGCCTTTAGGCACGAACTTCCAAGGTTCAGGCTTAAGCCTTCAGGCTTGTGGCTTATGGCTTTGAGCTTAGACATTCAAGTTTTGGGAACCAGGCCTTGGGCTTGGGCCTTCGGGCTTCGAGCTTCGGGCTTCGAGCTTCGGGCTTACATCTTCGGGCTTGGGCCTTTACGCTCCAAGCTTCGGGCTTCATCCTTTGGCTTTCAGGCTTTGAGCTTAGAGCTCAGGCATTCATTCTTTGGGGTTCAAGGATCATGCTTGGGCCTTCAGGCTTTAGGTTTAGGCCTTCAGGCTTTAGGCTTAGGCCTTTAGAATAAGGGCATAAGCTTTTGTGTTTCGATCTTCGTGCTTCGGGCCTTTAGGCTTCAAGCCTTGGGCTTTGAGCATTAAGGTTTGTACTTCCGAGTTTTGGCCTTTAGGGTTCAGGCTTCAAGCTTGGGCCTTTGGTTTCAAGTTTCATGCTTCAAGCTTTGGCCTTCAGGCTTTAGGCTTCAGTCTCGGGTCTTTAGGCCTCAGGCTTTGGCTTTCAAGCTTCGCATTTCAAGGTTTAGGCTTGCGCCTTTATGGTTTGATCTTTAGGGTTAAGGATTCGAGCTTGGGCTTTCAAGCTTTAGGCTTTAGGCTTTAGGCTTTAGGCTTTAGCTTTTGTGTTTTCTAATTCAGGCTTAGACCATTAGGTATTTGGCTTAGGCCTTTAGGCTTCAGGCTAAAAGCTTTTTGTCTTCGCAATTAAGGCATGGGCCTTCAGGGTTCGGACATCAAGCTTTGGGTTCGAGCTTTGGGCTTCGGGCATTCTTCTTTAGGCTTCAAGCTTGGGTATACATGCTTCGGGTTTGGAGCTGCAAGCTTTGGGTTTTAGCTTTGGATTTGGGACTTTGGGTTTCGGCATTTTGGCTTGGGCCTTCGTACTTTAGACTGTGCGAATAGGCTTTTGGGCTTTGAGCTTGGAGATTAGACCTTCAGCCTACTGGCTTCTAGCTACGGGCTTTAGACTTCGGCCTTTAGCCATTGAAATTAGACGTTTGGCCATCGGCATTCAGGTTTTGGTGTTCATCCTTCGACCTTTAGGCATGAGCCTTCAGGCTTTGGGCTTTGAGTTTTGGGGACACACTTCTACTATTTGGGCTTCAAAAATGGGCCTTCGGGTTTCAGGATATGGACTTTGAGCTTGGGCCATCGAGCTACAGGCTTCAGGCTTTGGCCTTCATGCTTTGAGCTTTGGGTATTGCGCCTCACGTTTTGGCCTTCGAGCTTCGGGCTTTAACTTTCGGCCTTCGAGCTTTGGGTTTGTCCCTTCGGTTTCGAGCTTCAAACTTGTGCCTTTAGGCACTAGGTTTCGAGTCTTGTGTAAACTTCAAGCTTCAGGCTTGGGCATTGAGACATTGGACTTCAAGTCGTGGGATTAAGCCTTCAGGCTTTCGGCCTAGGGATTCATGTTTGTGCCTACTGACTTTGGTCTTCAAGCTTGGGCATTCGAGCAATTGAGATTTGAGCTCTGGACTTAGGCTTTTAGGCTTTGGGCCTGGGGGTTGAGCCTTTGGCTTTTGGGCCTTCAGCTTTTGTGCTTCAAGATTAGTCCTTTTGTGTATGAGTTTTGAAATTCGGGCTCAAGCTTGGGCCTTTGGGCTTCCGGCTTCAAGCTTAAAGCTCAGGCCTTCGTGCTTTCGGCTTTGGGCTTTGAGCTTGGGGCTTCAGGCTTCAGACATGGGCCTTCAGGAATCAGGAGTGGGCTGGCGGGGTTTAGGCTTTTGGCTTTACACTTGCACCTTTCCGCTTCGATCTTCAAGGTTATTGTTTCGGGCTCGGGCTTTTGGGCTTCAGGTTTCGAACTTTAGCTTTCGGGCAGCAGAATTCACGCTTAGGCTTATGTGCTTATAGCTTGGGCCTTCGAGCTTCTAGCTTCAAGCTTTGAGCTATGAGCTTGGGCCTTTGGGCTTTAGGCTTAGGGTTACAGGCTTCTTTTTAGATTTAGGCTTGAGCCTTCAGGATTCGAGCTTCGGGATTAGGCTTCAAGCCTAGGCCATCGGGCTTCAAGCATCTAGCCTTTGGCTTTAGGCTTGGGCCTGTGGACTTCAGACATCAGGCTTTGCGTTTGGGACGTCAGATTTCCAGATTCAAGCTTAGACCTTCTGACTTCGGACTTCAAAGTTTGGCCTAGGGCCTTTGGGCTCCGAGCAATAGACAACAAGCTTGGGCCTTCATGCTTAAGGCTTTGAGGTAGGGAATTTAGGCCCAAGCCTGAAGCTAGAAGCCCAAATCTTTTTTAACTTTAAGCCTGAAGGCCTAAGCCTAAAGCCCAAATGCTCATACCTGAATCTTGAAGCCTTAAAGGCGCTAGAGAAAGCCTGAAGCCCAAAGCCAGATTGCCTAAACCAAAAGCTAGAGCCCTGAAGGCTAAAGGCCAAAGGCCGAAGCTCAAAGCCTCAAAGCTCGAAGGCCCAAGCCCAAAGCCCCGAAGCTCGAAGGCCCAAGCCCAAAGCCCAAAGCCCAAAGGCCCAAGCCCAAAGCCCAAAGCCCAAAGCCCGAAGCCCGAAGCCTGTAGGCCCATGCTTGAAGCCCAAAGGCCGAAGCTAGAAGCGCACAGCCCAGCCCAGAATTCCAAAGCCCAAACATTAAAGCTCGAACCATGAATCCTGAGCCCGAAGCCTGAAGCGCGAAGCCCGAAGCTTGAAGGTGCATGCTCGAACCACAATGGCCCAAGCCGAAATCTTGAAGCCCAGCACTCGAAGCCCAGTTCCCATAGATCGAAGCCCGAAAGCTTGAAGCCGGAAGCTGGAAGCCCAAAGACAAAATCCTGAGGCCCATGCCTGAAAGCCTAACCTATAAGGTCCAAGCTCAAAGGCCGAAGCCCGAAGCCCGAAGCCCATAGTCCTAAGCCCGAAGGCCAAATGCCCAAGCCCGAAGCCCGAAGCCTTAAACCTGAAGGTCCAAGCTCGAAGGCGCAAGCCCGAAGGCACAAGCTAGGAGCACAAAGCCCATAAGCTCAAGCCTGAAGCCTGAAATCCAAAGCAAGAAGGCCCACCCCTAAAGCCCTAAGGCCTAAGGTTGATGCTCTACGGCGGAAGGCTTAAGCCAAATACCTGAAGTTCGAAGGCTCATGCCAAATACCCGAAGCCCGAAGGCTCAAGCCAGAACACAATGGCCTAAACCCAAATCCTGGAAGCCAAAAAGTCGAAGCACGATGCCTCAAGCCCCGAGGGCCCAAGCCCGAATTGGTAACCCCGAAGATTGAAGTCTGAAGGTGCTAGCTTAAATCCTAAAACTTGAAGCTTGAATATCAAAGACAAATGCTCGTAGCTTGCATCCTAAAACTCGAAGGCCCAAGCTCATCCCTCGGAGCTCAAAGCTCAAAGTCCAAAGCTACAAGCCCAGAAGTCTACGCCTGAAGCCCAAAGATGCAAGCTTGAAACAGGAAGCTAGATGGGCTAAGCCTTAAAGCTCGAAGCTGGAAGGCCATTACTAGAAGATCAAAGCCCAATGCTTGAAACAAACAGGTCAAAGCTCGATGCCCAAAGTGTTAGGCTCGAAGCCCAAAGTGTTAGGCTTGAAGCCCAAAGTGTTAGGCTAGAAGCCCAAAGGCCCAAGCTCGATGCCCAAAACATGAAGCCCGAATGCTCAAAGTCCTAAGCAGGAAGCCCAAAAGCCTAAGTCCAAACCTTGCAGGGCCAAGAGTCAAAGCCCAAAGCTTGAAGCCCGAGGGCCCAAGCTCTAATCCTTCACCAAGAAGATCGAAGCCCGAAGGCACTAGCCTGAAGCCTAAAATCTAAAGCTCGAAAGCCAAAGAGTGAAGCCAATATGCCCAATCCTGAAGCTTGAAGCCAAGTGTCTCGAAGTTGAAACATGAGGCTTAAAGCCCGAGAGTTAAGCCTGAATCCATAACCACGAAAATCAAAGCTTATCAGCACTAGCCTAAACCCTAAAACCTGTAGCCTAAAGGCTCAAGCCTAAAGCCTGAAGCCCAAAAGCCCAAGCCTAAAGCCTGAAAGCCCAAGCCTAAAGCCCGAAAGCCCAAGCCTAAAGCCCGAAAGCCCAAGCCTAAAGCCCAAAAGCCCAAGCCTAAAGCCTAATGCCTGTGGCCCAAGCTCGAAGATCGAAGCCTGAGGCCCAAGTTTGATGCACGATGCTCAAAACACGTAGACCGAAGGCCCATGCCCACAGCCAAAAGTCCCAGAGATCGAAGCTTGAAGCTTGAAGTATGGATCACGAAGGCCCAAGCTTGCATCTTGCAGCACGAAATCAAAAAGCCCAAGCGAGAATACTAAAGCCCAAAGACCAAAGCACAATGCCTGAATATTGAGGCTTGTAGCCCAAGGTCCAAAGAATAAATCCCAAAGCCCAATGCTTAAAGCCCGAAGCACAGAGTGCGAAGGCCAAAGGGCCAATATCAAAGCCTAAAGCCTAAAGCTTAAAGGTTCGAATCCTAAAGCCTGAAAGCCCAAGCCCGAAGACCGAATTGAATTCTGAAGCCCAAAGTTCGAAGGCCTACCTTGAAGCCTGGCTCAAATCCCGAAGCTTCAAACTCTAAGGCCAAATGCTAAAGCCAAAAATACAAAGCATAAGGTCGAATGCCCAAATGCACAAGTCTGAAATTTGAAACCCAAAGCACCAATGCCCCAACCTGAAGCTCAAATCCTAATAGCCTAGGCCTGAAGCTTGAACCCTCCATGTGCATGCTTGATGACCGTAGCCCGAAACCTGAAGCTCGAAGCCCGAAGTCCAAAGACCATGCCCAAAAGGCCCATGCCCTAAGCCTAAAGCTCGAAGTCCCAAGACCAAATCCCAATGATCGAAGGCCCAAGCCTGCAACCTAAAGGCCCAAGTTTGATGCCTAAAGCCCAAATGGCCAAATCCTAGAACCCTGAAGCCTGATGCTTAAATCTTAAAGCCTGAATGCCCAAACTCAATGTTCAAAGCTCTAAGCCAAAACATTGATGGCCCAGGCCTAAAGCTCAATGCCCAAAGCCCAAATGCCCAAGCCTAAACTGTAAAGCCCAAAGCAAAAACACCCATGCCGGAAGCACGAATCATGATGGCCTAAGCCTGAAAATTGAATCCGCTATGTGCAAACTTGAAAATTCACACCCGAAGACCATATCTCGAAGCCTGAATCTTGAAGGCTGAAGGCCCATGGCCGAAGCTAAATGCCCAAATTCTTAAACCTGTGCCAAAAGTCCGAAGGCCCAAGCCACATGGCCCAAACTCAAAGCTTGAAACCCAAAGCCCAAAGGCGCAAGCTTGAAGGTCCAAGCCTAATGCCCGAGATTAGAAGGCCTAGGTCCAAAGCCCAAAACCCAGGCCTAGAGCCCAAAGACCTAAGAAAGCTTGAAGGCCTGAGCTCCAAGCCAGAAGGCCTAAATTCGAAGACTATCGATCAAAACTCGAATGGACATGTCGAAAGCCCGAGGCCCAAGCTCAACACCAAAAGGTCAAACACCCAAGACAGAGCCCAAAAGCTCGAATGTCGAAGCTCGAACCCAAAGTTTAAGGCCTTAATCCCAAAGTCCAATCCTACAGCCCAAAGCCCCAAGCACAATTCCCGAAGCCTAAAGCTTAAATCCCAAAGTCTGAATGCCCAAGCTCAAAATCCGAAGCTCGAAGCCTAAACATCAATGGCCTAGGCCCAAAGCTCATTACCCAAAGCCCAAAACCCAAAGCCTAAAGCCCAAATCTAGGGTCTTATAGCCAAAACCACAAATTTTGAAGGCAAAGGCCAAAGGCCCAATGCCGAAGCTTAAAGCTAAAATTTCTAAGCCAAAAGCCATAGCTCAAAGACCGAAGCCTGAAGCACGAAGTTCGAAGGCTGAAGCCTGAAGCACGAAGCTCGAAGGCTGAAGCCTGAAGCACGAAGTTCGAAGGCCGAGTCCTGAAGCACAAAGTTAGAAGACCGAAGCCTGAAGCACGAAGTTAGAAGGCCGAAGCCTGAAGCACAAAGTTCGAAGGCCAAAGCCCTAATCCTGACCTCCAAACACAAAAAGTCTAAGCCCCAAGCCTGAAGCTCTAATCCTGAAGATTCAAACTCAAAGACCAAAGGCCCAAGCCCAAAATACAAAGCATGAAGCCTAAAGCCCAAATGCCCAAGCTCGAAGCTTGAAACCAAAAGCAAAAAATCCCATGCTTGAAGCTCGAATCCTGATGGCCGACGCTTGAACTCTATTTGTGCAAGCATGAAAATTGTTATTTTGGATACTGTTTTATCTACTAGATCTGTTTTAACAGACTCTTGCCAATTTTGATAGCAGGTGTGGCATTAGAAGGATCACGGGATAAGGGAAGAGAAGGTGAAGGTAAGTTTGTGTTATAGCTGTGATGTTTTAGAAATTGAGTTGAGGTTTGTGTAAAAAAAAAAGAATATTACTTTTTTGGCATCCGGGAACTGGGACGTCACAAGTGGTATCAGAGCAGTTGCGATCATATGTGGAGGATGTGGGTAGATATAGTGGATTAATCACTGTATATGAAAGGTTTAGGAAAGATTGTGTATCATTTAGAGAAATATCTCTTTAGAACTTGAAACTGATGAAATATTCTAAGCAGAATAAGTATGAATATTTTACTGACAGTTTCTGTGATTGATGAATTAGGAATAAAAGACAATTTTGAGATGGCAGATAAAGATTTAATGCTGTTAGAAACATATAAGATCAAGTTTGAAGACAGAATCCGACAGAAAGGAAAGAACAAGTTGGCCGAGAACGAGACGTGTCGAATATTGAAGGTTTACCTGCATCAATGCAGGATACATTAAAAGCACAACAGTATGCAGAGTTTGATAAATTAGTAGAAAATTCAGAGATTGTAGCATCAAACCTGCTTGTGTGTAAAGCAAGAGAATTACTTAGAAGTGGAAGAGTGATAATTAAGATGTAATATGTGATGTTTTTGTTAATTTGAGATACAGATGATGTTTTGGTAATACAAATGAGTATAATGATGTGACTAAATGAGATTTTGATTGTACAGATGATTGTGATTATTATTGTAATGATATTTCTTATTGCCTAGAATAGGTGTTTCTTGTTCTGTTTATGTCCTTGTTCTTGTTTAAGTTAGATGATTTGAAAATTTGCTAAATTTGGAGGTTTCTCTCAGGATGTGTTAACAATTGGTTGAATTCGGAGATGATTGTATCTGTTTTATTTCTCCAATTTTGACATGTGGAAGATGCTAGAATCTTCTATTTATGAGCTGATATATGAGGTAATTGAGATGCATCTCAAGCATAACAGATGGACAAGAATAAATTCATCTTTTGTAACAAAAGCTGGTGATTATAAATTTCGAGGACGAAATTTCTATAAGGTAGGGAGAATTGTAATATCCTGAAATTTTATTTGAATTTAAAAGAAATTGGAATATAATTTGATTTGAAGTTTAAAAATTAAAGCTGATTTGGACCTGAAAAGAATGATTTTGGACCTGAAAAGAATAATGTTAGACTTATTTATAATAGGTTGGAAATAGAGGGACCAAATTGTAATTATTCCAAAACTGATAGGAACACAACGAACCGCCTTTCGCCTGCGCCCGCCAGCCCTTTTCCGCGTGCTGCGTGCGCCTGGAGAGAGAAATTCCTTTTCTCTATCTCCCTCTCGGTTTCTCGCTGTCGCCCGCGCCCGTCTCTGTGCGCGGTTCCGCCGAGTGAGTGCCAGCTGCAGCTGCAGCCGCAGCCAGCGGGAAGAAGGAAAATAAGAAAGGAGAAGAAGAAGGAAAAGAAGAAAGGAGAAGAAGAAGGAAAAGAAGAAAGGAGAAGAAGAAGAGAAAGGAAAGAGGAAAGCTAGGGCAATAAGGAGAGATCTCAAGCGTGGTTTAACGATTAATCGGTAGGTAATCCTATCTTTAAAGTTAACATTGCTATATTATTGTTTGTGAAAATGAACGAATGTTGTGAGAATTTAAGAATTATGTTATTATGTCATGTTTTCTGTTAGTATTTTGTGTTGGGAGAAATAATGGATGGATTTCAAGTCTTGCTTTTTATTGATGTTTGATCCATTAAGTGGATTTCAGAATAATGAAGTTGAGGAGAACATTAAGGTTGATCCTTATATATTTTGAAATAAATGAAGAAATGAATAGATGGGACTTAGGGATGATATCTTTTCAGTCAGTCGGTAGAATTATGTGAAATGTGTTTCTTAAGATGATATTGGTTCTGAGTATATTATATGAGAAGAATATGATAATGAATGTATATTATATATGTTATTGTGCTATGTATGCTGTGTATGCTAATATTTGAGCAAGTGAATGAATGAGAAATGCTTGTCTGTGAGGTGATGTGATATTAATGAATTTTTGTATACCAAGAACCGACGAGGGCGAAGAGTTTCCTATATATATGTTATTTCGAAGAGGGCGGGGAGTGTACGCCGGGTGATGTCCTACGAAAAAGGAAACATTGATGCAAGGTGCGGCTCCCGTCAAGACTTCTAGAATAACAAGCGGTAGGAACTCTTGTCAGGCTTCTAGGTGAAAGGGTATGGAAATAATAGATCCGCATCACTAAACAGAATATTATTATATTGTGATGAATTCAGTATGTTCAATGATAAGATAAATTACGATAATTCATTTGTTTATTACATTTGATATTATGCTGTCAAGATTGATAATATGGTATGTTATTATTGCGCATTGAGTTGATATTTGCATTCATGATTTAAAGGCAATAATGAGTAAGGCAGGTTTCTCACAAGCAATCACACATGCCAGCTCGAGCTTAAATAATATGATTTTGGCACGACGGCGTCCAAGGCCCTTTTGGGGCTGATGGGGTGATGACTTCATAAAAGTGGCTAATGAGAGCCATTGTGAAAGGATCCTTGTGCTGTATTGACGTGACGACGTCCCGTGATGTAAATCGAAATAGTTACTCACGGGGAGGTGACGATCTCCAAATTATTGAGGCATTTGAGGTGATTGGTTGAGAAACCTGGGGACCAGAGATATAATAATAACGAGTAAAGATGATTATGCTATTGATATTAAAGGATACTATTTTTAAGACTATCTTACATATTGGAATTGTTGTTGTGGAGATTGATTTTTATTCCTAGTTTGATCCTAATACATGAGTTGCATTCAATCTGTATGCAGTGTTGAATTGATTATTGTTATTTTGGATACTGTTTTATCTAATAGATCTGTTTTAACAGACTCTTGCCAATTTTGATAGCAGGTGTGGCATTAGAAGGATCACGGAATAAGGGAAGAGAAGGTGAAGGTAAGTTTGTGTTATAGCTGTGATGTTTAAGAAATTGAGTTGAGGTTTGTGTAAAAAAAAAGAATATTAATTTTCTAGCGTCCGGGAACCGGGACGTCTAGTATCAGAGTAGTTGCAATCTTATGTGGAGGATGTTGTATCATTTAGAGAAATATCTCTTTGGAACTTGAAACTGATGAAATATTCTAAGCAGAATAAGTATGAATATTTTACTGACAGTTTCTGTGATTGATGAATTAGGAATAAAAGACAATTTTGAGATGGCAGATAAAGATTTAATGCTGTTAGAAACATATAAGATCAAGTTTGAAGACAGAATCCGACAGAAAGGAAAGAACAAGTTGGCCGAGAACGAGACGTGTCGAATATTGAAGGTTTACCTGCATCAATGCAGGATACATTAAAAGCACAACAGTATGCAGAGTTTGATAAATTAGTAGAAAATTCAGAGATTGTAGCATCAAACCTGCTTGTGTGTAAAGCAAGAGAATTACTTAGAAGTGGAAGAGTGATAATTAAGATGTAATATGTGATGTTTTTGTTAATTTGAGATACAGATGATGTTTTGGTAATACAAATGAGTATAATGATGTGACTAAATGAGATTTTGATTGTACAGATGATTGTGATTATTATTGTAATGATATTTCTTATTGCCTAGAATAGGTGTTTCTTGTTCTGTTTATGTCCTTGTTCTTGTTTAAGTTAGATGATTTGAAAATTTGCCAAATTTGGAGATGATGGGGTGATGGGGTGATGACTTCATAAAAGTGGCTAATGAGAGCCATTGTGAAAGGATCCTTGTGCTGTATTGACGTGATGACGTCCCGTGATGTAAGTCGAAATAGTTACTCACGGGGAGGTGACGATCTCCAAATTATTGAGGCAATTGAGGTGACTAGTTGAGAAACCTGGGGCCCAGAGATATAATAATAATAAGTAAAGATGATTATGCTATTGATATTAAAGGATACTATTTTTAAGACTATCTTACATATTGGAATTGTTGTTGTGGAGATTGATTTTTATTCCTAGTTTGATCCTAATACATGAGTTGCATTCAATCTGTATGCAGTGTTGAATTGATTATTATTATTTTGGATACTGTTTTATCTACTAGATCTGTTTTAACAGACCCTTGCCAATTTTGATAGCAGGTGTGGCATTAGAAGGATCACGGAATAAGGGAAGAGAAGGTGAAGGTAAGTTTGTGTTATAGCTGTGATGTTTAAGAAATTGAGTTCCGGTTTGTGTGGATTTCAGAATAATGAAGTTGAGGAGAACATTAAGGTTGATCCTTATATATTATGAAATAAATGAAGAAATGAATAGATGGGACTTAGGGATGATATCTTTTCAGTCAGTCAGTAGAATTATGTGAAATGTATTTCTTAAGATGATATTGATTCTGAGTATATTATATGAGAAGAATATGATAATGAATGTATATTATATAGGTTATTGTGCTATGTATGCTGTGTATGCTAATATTTGAGCAAGTGAGTGAATGAGAAATACTTGTCTGTGAGGTAATGTAGTACTAATGGATTTTTGTATACCAAGAACCGACGAGGGCGGAGAGTTTCCTATATATATGTTATTTCGAAGAGGGCGGGGAGTGTGCGTCGGGTGATGTCCTACGAAAAAGAAATCATTGATGTAAGGTGCGCTCCCGTCAAGACTTCTAGAATAACAAGCGGTAGGAGCTCTTGTCAGGCTTCTAGGTGAAAGGGTATGAAAATAATAGATCTGCATCACTGAACAGAATATTATTATATTGTGATGAATTCAGTATGTCCAATGATAAGATAAATTATGATAATTCATTTGTTTATTACATTTGATATTATGCTGTCAAGATTGATGATATGGTATGTTATTATTGCGCATTGAGTTGATATTTGCATTCGTGATTTAAAGGAGATAATGAGTAAGACAGGTTTCTCACAAGCAATCACACATGCCAGCTCGAGCTTAAATAATATGATTTTGGCGCGACGGCGTCCAAGGCCCTTTTGGGGCTGATGGGGTGAGGACTTCATAAAAGTAGCTAATGAGAGCCATTATGAAAGGATCCTTGTGCTGTATTGACGTGATGACGTCCCGTGATGTAAGTCGAAATGGTTACTCACGGGAAGGTGACGATCTCCAAATTATTGAGGCATTTGAGGTGATTGGTTAAGAAATTTGGGGCCCAGAGATATAATAATAATGAGTAAAGATGATTATGCTTTTGATATTAAAGGATAATATTTTTAAGACTATCTTGCATATTTGAATTATTATTGTGGAGATTGATTTTTATTCCTGGTTTGATTCTAATACATGAGCTGTATTCAATCTATATGCAGTGTTGAATTAATTATTGTTATTTTGGATACTATTTTATCTATTGGGTCTATTTTAACAGACTTCTGCCATTTTTGATGGCAGGTGTGGCATTAGAAGGATCACGGGACAAGGGAAGAGAAGTCGAAGGTAAGTTTGTGTTATAGCTGTGATGTTTAAGAAATTGAGTTGAGTTTTCTATAAAAAAAAGAATATTACTTTTCCGGCGTCCGGGAACCGGGACGTCACAGCGTCGGTGACGGCTGTAGCGTCGGAACGAGAGATTGGCGTTGGGATGATCTGCAAGAGGAGAGGTCTCTCGTCCCCCCAACCGCAGCGCGCTTCGAAAGTGTGCTGCGCTCATTGAAGAATGGTATGGTGTGTGGGCATTCCTCCATCTCGAAGGCGTTTGGAATCCCCTGGAGCTCTCGCGGCCGCGTAAGCTTTTTGAGGCCCCCGGTACTCCCGGGATTGCATCCCGCCGGTTGTGCTGCGGGGTATTTGATGGTACCCCCGAACAAATGCGAGGTTCTCACTGGAGTCTTGCGTCTCCAAGCAACCGCTTGAGAAAATTGCGAAAATACTGTAGCGTCGGATCGAGAGATTGGCATTGGGATGATCTCCGGGAGGAGAGATCTCCCGGCACCCCAACCGCAGCACGCTTCGAAAGTGTACTGCGCTAACTAAAGAACGTCATGGTGTTGTCGGAACGATTTCCCTAACAAATGCGAGGTTCCCGCGAGACTCCTGCGTCTCCAAGCAACCGCTCGAGAAAATTGCAAAAATGATGTGGGGCGGGTCGTGCGATGGCAAAGCTTCGTCCCGAAGAATGTTGGTGAGTGCCGTAGCGTCAGAACGAGAGATTGGCGTTGGGATGATCTCCAGGAGGAGAGGTCTCCCAGCCCCCCAACCTCAGCGCGCTTCGAAAGTGCGGTGTGCTGATTGAAGAACATTATGGTGTGTGGGGATTCCGCCGTCTCGCAGGAGCTTGGATTCCCCTGGAGCTCTCGCAGCTGCGTAAGCTTTTTGGGGCCACAGGAACTCCTGGGACTGCATCCTGCTGGTTGTGCTGCGGGGTATTTGATGGTACCCCCGAACAAATGCCAGGTTCTCGCGAGACACTTGCGTCTCCCAGCAACCGCTCAAAAAAATTACAGAAATGCTGTAGGGTAGGTCCCGGATGGCATTTCGCCATCTCGAAGAATATCAGTGAGTGCCGTAGTGTCGAAACGAAAGATTGGCGTTGGGATGATATCCGGGAGGAGTGGTCTCCCGGGCCCCCAACCTCAGCACGCTTCGAAAGTGCAGTGCACTGATTGGAGAACGTTATGGTGTCTGGGGATTTTGACGCCTCGCAGGCGTTTGGATTCCCATGGAGCTCTCGTGGCCGTGTAAGCTTTTAGGAGCCACTGGAACTCCCGGGATTGCATCCCGCCCGTTGTGCTGCGGGGTATTTGATGGTACCCCCGAACAAATGCTAGGTTTCCGCGGGACTCTTACGTCTCCAAGCAATCACTTGAGAAAATTGTAAAAATGCTGTGGGGCGGGTCCTGCGATGGCAATGCGCCGACCCGAAGAATGTCGGTGAATGCTGTAGCGTCGGAACATGAGATTGGCATTGGGATGATCTCCAAGAGGAGAAGTCTCCCATCCCTCCAACCGCAATGCGCTTCTAAAGTGCGCTGCGCTCATTGAAGAAGGGTATAGTGTGTGGGGATTATGCCGTCTCAAAGGCGTTTGGATTCCCGGGGAGCTCTCGCAGTCGCAAAAGCTTTTTGGGGGCCCCGGTACTTCCGAGATTGCATCCCGTCAGTTGTGCTGTGGGGTATTTGATGGTACCCCCGAACAAATGTGTAGTTCCAGCAAGACTCTTGCGTCTCCAAACAACCGCTCGAGAAAATTACAAAAATGCTATTGGGTAGGTCTCGGATGGCATTTCGCCACCCCGAAGAACGTCGGTGAGTGCCGTAGCGTTGGAACGAGAGATTGGCGTCAGGATGATCTTCGGGAGGAGAGGTCTCCCGGCCCCCCAACCTCAGCGCGCTTCGAAAGTGCGGTGCGCTCATTGAAGAATGGTGAGGTGTGTGGGGATTCTGCCATCTCGAAGGCGTTTGGATTCCCTGGGAGCTCTCGCGGTAGTGTAAGTTTTTTGGGGGCCCCGGTACTCCCTGATTGCATCCCGTCAGTTGTGCTACGGGGTATTTGACGGTACCCCCAAACAAATGTGAGGCTTCCGCGAGACTCTTGCGTCTTCAAGCAACCGCTCGAGAAAATTGCAAAAATGCTGTGGGATGGGTCGTGCGAAGGCAATCTGCCATCTCGAAGAACGTCAGTGAGTGTGGTAGCATCGGTACAAGAGATTGGCATTGGGATGATCTCCGGAAGGAGAGGTCTCCCGGCCCCACAACCTCAGCGTGCTTCGAAAGTGCGATGCGCTGATTGAAGAATGTTATGGTGTGTGGGAATTTCGCTATCTCGTAGGCGTTTGGATTCCGTTGGAGCTCTCGCGGCTGCGTAAGCTTTTTGGGGCCACGGGAACTCCCGAGATTGCATCCCGCCGGTTGTGCTGCGGGTTATTTGATGGTACCCCCGAACAAATCCAAGGTTTCTGCGAGACTCTTGCGTCCCCAAGCAACCGCTCGAGAAAATTTTAAAAATGTTGTGGGGCATGTCCAGCGATGGCAATGCACCGACTCGAAGAACGTCGGTGAGTGTCGTAGCGTCGGAATGAGAGATTGGCATTGGGATGATCTCTGGGAGGAGAGGTCTCCCATCCCCCCAACTGCAGCGCGCTTCGAAAATGCGCTGCGCTCATTGAAGAATGGTATAGTTTGTGGGGATTCTGCCGTCTCGAAGGCGTTTGGATTCCCGGGGAGCTCTCGCGGTCGCATAAGCTTTTTGGGGGCCCCGGTAGTCCCGAGATTGCATCCCGTCAGTTGTGCTGTGGGGTATTTGATGGTACACCCGAACAAATGTTGTCGAGTAGGTCCCGGATGGCATTTCGCCATCCCGAAGAACGTCGGTGAGTGCCGTAGCGTAAGAACGAGAGATTGGCGTTGGGATGATCTCTGGGAGGAGAGGTCTCCCAGCCCCCCAACCTCAGCGCGCTCCGAAAGTGCGGTGCGCTCATCGAAGAATGGTGTGGTGTGTGGGGGTTCTGCCATCGCGAAGGCGTTTGAATTCCCCGGGAGCTCTCGAGGTCACGTAAGTTTTTTGGGGCCCCCGGTACACCCTGATTGCATCCCGTCAGTTGTGCTACGGGGTATTTGACGGTACCTCCGAACAAATGTGAGGCTCCCGTAAGACTCTTGCGTCTTCAAGCAACCACTTGAGAAAATTGCAAAAATGCTGTGGGGCAGGTCGTGCGAAGGCAATCTGCCATTCGAAGAACGTCGATGAGTGCGGTAGCATCGGTACGAGAAATTGGCATTGGGATGATCTCCGGGAGGAGAGGTCTCCCGGCCCCACAACCTCAGCGTGCTTCGAAAGTGCGATGCGCTGATTGAAGAATGTTATGGTGTGTGGGGATTCCGCCATCTCGCAGGCGTTTGGATTTCGCGGGAGCTATCGCGGCTGCATAAGCTTTTTGGGGCCATGGGAACTCCCGGGATTGCATCCTGCCAGTTGTGCTGCGGGTTATTTTATGGTACGAACAAATGCGAGGTATCTGCGGGACTCTTGCGTCTCCAAGCAACCGCTCGAGAAAATTTTAAAAATATTATGGGGCGGGTCCAGCGATGGCAATGCGCCGACTCGAAGAACGTCGGTGAGTGTCGTAGCGTCGGAACGAGTGGTTGGTATTGG
>JAEMOT010002267.1:0-15145 GCA_019297695.1 Apostasia ramifera
AAGCCAATCAAGCCAGTATTTAGAAAAAACCGTTGCATGAAAAGGAAGAAAAAACAAGTACAAAAATTAATAATTTTATTAAAATATATGTGTAATGTGATAAAAATTAATTAAAATATTTTCAAAATTTTTTGATCTTAAATTCAACCGAAAGGTTTTTTTTGTGAATTTCGAGAAATTCTTTGAGTTAGAGCATGCACCATTTAGGAGCTAATTACAGGGCACGCGTGCAGTCAAGGTAGGCCGATACACATGTGATGTTACAATTGTGCATTAAATAATATGTATCTCTAGACACACAAAAATTTCTTTGAATTACACGCTATATGATTCCTAATCACATTTTAAGATTCTTGGATCATAAATTTTAAAAATACATTTTAAATTATTTTGTATTATTACAGTCTATTTTTTTACATTTTATGTTTTCTTATTAAGATTTTTTTTATTGCACATTGTTCATTCACAAATCTGCAACATATACTCTATGTCCGCTAATTCAATGTATTATAATTCAGACATCTAAACTTTACTTAATTCATAATGCCTCATATTTACTCATGATTTCCCCAAAAATAATTTAATTAAGGGGCGTTTGGTTCAATGTTATTTAGAGAAAGTAATTATTTAGTTTAATGTCATCTACAAATAATCTTCTATTAGATTATAAAATTATTAGTCAAAAAATGTAATCTAGATGTCATGACATCTAGATTACATAACATAACACCAAGATAATAACAAATCAAACGCCACTTTAATTTTCATGTTTCTAATATGCAGATCATCTTATGCCGCCATATTTACTATAGCAAGAAGGATAAATTTAATTCATTTCCGTGATATTAGAATTTGCAGTTGTTTTAAATCTAGAAAATTAACTAGGTTGAGAGTTAAAAGAGTATTTTTGAATTACAAAAAATTTTGAATTTCACTGTTGTTTGTGTTTAAATCACATATGAATAATTCATGTTACTTATGTGTTATCAGTTCTTAAAAGTTATAGTTAAAAATACTATATTAGGTGATTTATGACTTGCGTTTGTGATTTCTTACAATAAACATAATTAATTGTTAGATTACATGATTGACACCTATTATTGTATGTATGATTCTTTGTCTATGAACATGAAATGTAAATTCACTACTGTAATATTACGCATCTGCGACGGATGGGCGACGCCCGCAATTATCGGTAGCCAAATTGCGACGGAGTTCTCTCTCGGTCACTATTCCGTCGCAAAGTCCTATTTAACCGGGTTGCCCTAATCGCAAAATCTTCTCTGTTCTTCTCTGTTGCCGAGTTGCCCTAATAGCGCAAAATCTCTCTGTTGCCGAGCGCGGCCGTCGATCGTCCATCACCGGCGCCATCTTTCGCCGTCGTCCATCGCCGGGGCCATCCTTCGCCGTCGTCCATAGCCGGCGCCATCGTTCGCCGTCGTCCATCGCCGGGGCCATCCTTCGCCGTCGTCCATCGTTCGTTTTCCTTCAGACGTGCAAGCTTCTCAACCTCCTTCACTGTTGGTTGATTTTCTAAACCCTTGCTTTGCACCTATGCCACATCTGTTTTTTTTTTTTTTTTCATTTTAGAGGTTTGAATTGCTTGAATATAATTGGCATTCTTCCTTCAAGTCAACATTTTATTTTGATGTTTTTCATTGAAGGGTTTGCCAAAGTATATGTAGATCTTTTTGCAACTATTTTTGCTTGATTGTGATCTTTGGAGTCACGTGGTAGTTACTAGTGAATGGGTGCTAAATATGGAGTTTACTGAAACCTTACTCCTGGTCGGTAGAGCAGATTTTTATTTTATTTTTTGGCATAGAATAACTGGACTCAAAATTGATTATATTGTTTGGCCTTGACTCAATTTACTTTTAATTTCAGTTATGCATGTTTTGTCTGATGTCAGAAATTCTTCTAAGTTGGATAAAGAAGAATTAATTCGACTTGTTATTGGAATGCATGAATTACATGATTAAGAGCCAATCCCCAATGAATTTGAACATCATTATAAAATCAATTTTGTTTTTTTCTGTAGTTGATATCATGGAGGTTTGGATCAATTTTGTTTGAATTTCAGTGAATGCAACTCAACTAGTACAAAACAAATCTACTTTATTAATGTGAAAGTGGATAGTGACTCTACTTGTTTTTTATAAAAATTAATGAAGTTGACCTCTGATGCATTGCAATTGTAATAAAGAAGTTGACCTCAACAAGTTACGCATGTGTACTATTGCAGCTATCCAAATTGCAAAAGAAATAAGAGCAATTGGTGGGCAGTATGTAAGGTGAAGTCAAGGCTAGTTGAAAATCTGCAAAACAATAATGAAGAAGAAAATATCCATAACGATGATGTCTTACAAGAAGATGAAGTAATAGAAGCTACTCCTGTTCTTCAAACAACAGAGCTTGATGATCCTGTAATTTTATTGGAGATTGATATAGCCATAGAACCTCTTGAAACAATTGAAGTTGGAGAGTTGGGCACAAAAAGAAAAAGAACATGCATAGAAGAAAGCAAATAGTACAATGTATGTTGGCATATTATTATATACTCCTACTGGTAAAATTTTTATATATTAGCAGGTTTCTTTTTCATCATGCCTAGAGGTGGTTCTTCTCGGAGATCTAGCTCTAGGAGGCAGGCTGAGGTAGAGAGGATCATTGATCGTGATGAGGATGAGCAGAATGAGACAGGGGACAATAATGTGGAGGCAATGGAAGTAGATGAGCCGAGGTCATCAAATTCCTCTAGGCCCAGGGGGCCTAATCTTGGGACACAAGCACCGTCTCATTCCTCCGGACGCACCTGGCTTTACCCAGGTGATCGGCATGGGTATGTACTAGCAGTCATTATTTTGAGAACGATTAACAAAAATAATTTATTATGTTGTAATATGTCTTCATATCTTATTATATTGCAGGTGGACAGACCAACGTGCCACCAAGGATGTGATAGTAGAGCTAAGGACAAATATTACAGGCCCTTGGTTGTCATAGTTGCAGGTGCCTGAGACAACAAAACAACTGCTCTGGGATAAGTTTCAGGTAATATATATTAAGTAACCTTTACATTGTCGTATTTAAAAATGTGAATGAACATACTAATTTATTATGTTAATGAATTTAGAACAAGTACCAGTGGCATCCAGAGGATGAGCGTAGGATTAAGGAAGCTTGGGATCAGGTATACAAAATGAAAATTCAACTCATTACACGCAATAAATTAATTAGAATTTACTTATTAGAACTATGTAATAGGTGAGCTTTACGAGATATAGGGACATTTTATACAGAGCTCGTCAGGCTATGTTGAGGGAATTAAAGTCTAAGAATACTAAGGATCTTTACAATCACCCCCCCAAATTTATTGCCTCAAATATATGAAATGATTTAGTCAAAGAGTGGTGCGAAGATAAGTGGGCTAATAAATCGACCAAATCCAAGGAGAATAGGAGCACTCAAATGGTGAGGCATACGGGTGGTTCTCTACCATTTGAGGAGTGGCGTAAGAAACTTGTAAGTTCATTAAATTAGAAATCATATTACTTTTATAGTTTTATAATTATGCGGTCTATTTGTTATTTGCAGGCTGATGAAATGAAGCGTGAGCCTACGCATATTGAGCTGTTCAATCGCACTCACCGACGTGAAAGTGGCAAAGGGGATTTTGTTGATGAAAGGTCTCGATTAGCACATGTAAGCTTACAATTTAATATTTTCAATTTCTAAAATATGTAAAATATAAAATATTTGTGCTTATTTAATTTGTTTAACCATAGGAACGATATGAGGCGGAGTTGTTACGACGTCACATCAATCCCACCACTGCTAGCACTTTTGATGCAGATGCCTGGTGTGCTGCTGTGGGACAACCAAAGAAAAATACGATGTATGGTTGGTCTCCATACATCCACGTAAATGATATCTTGGATTCCCGTAGAGCTTACAGGAATGCGAGAGCATCATATCATGGATCGCAGCCTATGGGGCTAGTTTTAGAAGAGATGATACAACGGGCGGTTGAGTTAGCCCGACAAAGTTTTGAGCCTATGCTTCATCAGGCTTTGCAACAAATGCAGCAGAAACATCTTGGTGATGTTCGACATGCAACAGAGCATCGAGCAATTACGTGACGAGTTTCATGCAGAGATGGATGCATTCGTTCAGCGTGAACTGGCTCGACCTAATCCACCTGGCTCTAGCGGATGTTCAGTTCATCAACCTCGCCACCCTGATTCCCCTATCTCCGACGATGATGATGATGATGATCCTGATGATGATGAGGATGATGGCTTTGCATAGAAATAGACTTTTTTTTTAAAAAAGAAATAGACTTATTAATTATGATGATGATGATGATGATGTTTTTGTGTAGAACTAGACATCAATATTTTTGAGTTGAGTTCATTTTATCTTATATTTTTTATGAGATAGTTATGTATTTTATGGTTAGATATTTATGCTTATGTGATGATGATGATGCTTATGATTATATATTAGTGAGATGATGATTATGTTTTTGTGTATAATAGGCATCAATGGTTTTGTAGAACTTAGTCACGATTTGCGACGGACCTGTGACGGATTTGTGACGGATCTATAAAACAATGCGTCACAAATCGGTCACTTTTTCGTCACGATTGGGCGACGGATTCCGTCGCCAAACGTCCGTCGCAAAAGTTCAGCGACGGACCGAATTCCGTCACAACGCTTTTGCGACGAAGGCAATTGCGACGGCCAGAGTGACCGAATAGTTCGGTCGCAATTGATTAGTTTGCGACCGAATATGTTGCTTCTGCGACAGATAAGTCTGTCGCAGATGCCTACTTTTGTTGTGGTGATTGAAAATTATTTTGTTTATAAGCATGATTAAAAATAATATTATACAAGTGATTTGAGATTTAGTTGTAATTTTAGATAATAATTTCTCGAATGTGACACCCATTAGAAGAGAAAGTGCACAGGCTTGTCATTATATTCAATAAAATTAATTAATATTTGAGCAAGTGTATGGATTTGTCAATTTAATAATTTATAATACAAGATTTCTAATATGATAATGAATTAAAATTAAATGTGATTTTTTTTATAATTACGCTCCTACCTTAGCTCGAGAATAAGATATGATATTTGACATGATGATGTTCATTGGCAGTTTTCGACTATCATGAAGGGTGACGATCTCCAAAGCAAATACATGTTTATTGTGAATATGTATTCATTTGAGGTTCTCACATGATATTTGACGAGACAACGTCCATTGGATATGCCTACGAAGGACTATTCATCAGGGGTGATGATCCTCAAATGTGTAAAAGACAGCAGAGGTGTAGTACGAGAAATCATGGGCCAAAATGGTAAAAGTAAATTAATAAAAAGAAATTGCTCATTACTTATATTTTTATTATTTCTATTTACATGATGTTGTATGTATTATACAAATTATGTTATATTTATTTAATACTTATTGTTCATATTGTGCTATGTTATTTCTTTATCTTATGTGCATGCTTAATTAAAATTAATATTATATATGCTTAATTGTTCATTGTTATTATTACATTATATTAACATGCTGTTATTATCAACATTATTATTATTATTATTATTATTATTTAATATATTTTTTTTGAAGGCTTTGTTAGTATACAACCTACAAGTTTATTCTAAAGGACTCTATAACTAGAATTTAGTGATTCTACCATATTTGCTTTCGCTGAATATTTATTTCTGTTTTACATTGTAGTAATGCGAACTCGTGTGGTAGTATCTAATCTATTTAATTTTCTTCTGTTGTTAATTTTCTTTTGTTTCTCCCCTAACTTAGATAAATTTTCATGTGATAGTTATGCATTAATGCTTAAATTTTTTAAAATTAAAATGGATAATACTTTTCATATTTAAATTATAAAATATTATAATTTCATTTATTTATAATAGAGATTTTTTTTTGTAATTACATGTGATACTCGTGGCCAAGAAGGGCTGAGGCCTGAGAGTGATCGTGGACAAAATGCAGCTTCTGGCAGACTTTTAGGCTGAGTGGTGAGAGATTAATGCTAATGATATTATTATGTCAGAATATGTTTTAGAAATTTTAAAAAAAAAATTAGATAAAAAAGTTATTTTAATATTATAATTTGAAATAAAATTATTGTATTATTGAAAGATCGTGTTGGAATCAAGTGGATGTGAAATTTTGATCAAAAAAAGATGAGAAATAAAATTATTTTTTTATTAATATATGTATAAAATGTGAAATAATATTAATTTTTTAATATTAAAATTTATGTAAAATATAAAATTACATTAATTTTAAATATTTAAAATTTTATATTATATGAAATATTAGTAAAAAATGTTTTAAAAAAATTTAAATGATTCTTTTTTCTCTCGATCAAAAGAGAAAAAAAGGTCAAGAGAGTGCTATAAAGAGTGGTTCCCAACCAAAGAAGGATGCGCAGAGAGCGTTGAAGGAGAGGGGAGATACAGTGGTAGAGAAATATTGTTTTGGATAAATTATATCTAGGTCTTTAAAGTTTATAAAAACTTATATTTTGGTTCAAGAGTCATTAATGCTGGACACAAAAATAAACTTTTATGCTATTGTCAATGAGGCAAGTTATTCTCCGAAAGTCTGCCATAGCCTATAATACTATAACAGTAAATCAAGATATATCAAGTACAAAATATTCAATTCTCATTGAGAATCGCACAAAAATTAAATTGGAGAGACATGCCCCTGCACCATTCTATATCATCTAAACACGAAAAAAAAGCTACAAAATCTACCACTTTATTTGCGGCTCTAGATACATGAGTTATCCTATACACCTTAAAAACGCAAAAAAGGTCAGAGATCTGAGCCATGGTCCTGTCAGGAGGGTGTCCTCTGGCTGTTGATGAAGGTCCTTTGTGCTGATGGCTGAGTCGTCTTCTATCCAAATCTCGTCCGCCATGTCCGCCCATTCACAAGCGACTGTCATCGCAACGAGTGCTCCCATGGCTTCTGCTGAGGAGGCTGTGTGGGTGTAGAGCTTGGAACCAGCCGCTATGAGGAAGTTGTCATGGTGATCCCGAAACACCCCATCTGCGCCTGCCGCCTTGTTCTGTTTAATGGAGCCGTCAAAGTTTACCTTAATCCACCGTGGGGGTGGGGGATCCCAGTGGGATGCAGAGGGGTTACTACAGCCGTTGAGGCTGAAGGAATCCTAGTCCCCGCGGTGGATGAAGGTTACTCTTGGGCCTCGTTAATGTGAACAAGTGCAGCGATGGCTCTTAGCAACGGGAAAGGGTTTGTTGTGGACGTGACCATTGTGAGCTCTCCATGAGTGGTACAAAGCAGCCACCACTTCGATTACCTGCGGGTCTGCTGGATTTTTTTGGATTCGTGACTGCAGGTTGCTGAGGAAAAGATTCAATAGTTGAACGTTTCGAGCGTGCAAATTAAATTTTTAAGAAAAAAAATTATTATTAGTGGATTTATTTCTTAAGATCAAGTCTTCATAATCAAGCCTCATCGAACTATGACAATATTACATTTATGAGTAGTACAATGTTATATTAGTAATAAATTAATCCTTATATTTTTCAAACATGACTGCCTTATTTTATCAGTTCTTCCATGCTTAGAATATTTGTTGTGTGTCATTAATATGAGGTGGCTTCTACAAAGAAAATCCCTGATTATTGGTAGCTTTGAATTGAAGTGTCACGGCCTGGTGTAAAGTGGCTCTCATTAGACTAGTCAGGAGTATCCCAGCCCCCTGGGACTGTGACCCAGATGCGCCATTGACGTGCAGGGACCAGAGGTTTGTCCGATGTTTGGTAAGTGGTGGCCCTGAAGTAGAAAACTCGGCGACGAAGTCTGCCAACGCCTGAGCCTTGATTGCCGTTCGTGGGATATACTTGATGTCATACTCGCCTAGCTCAATGGATCATTTGAGTAGTCTCCCTGAAATCTCGGGAGTATGTAGTATCTTCAGGAGTGGTTGACCAGTAACAACCTGGATAGTGTGAGACTGGAAGTAGGGGCGTAACTTTCTTGCCGCCATCAGAAGAGCTAGGACAAGTTTTTCTAATGTGGGGTACTGGCTTTCAGTATCTAGGAGTATGTGGTTGACATAGAAGATAGGATATTGTACCTCCTTATCGTCGTTCACAAGGACCGCTGATACTACAGTGTCAGACACCCCTAAATATAAAGACAGGATGGCTCCCTCCTCTGGTGCCACTAATATCGAGGTCGAGGTAAGATATTTCTTTAGTTCTGTGAAGGAAACTTCAGAATCGTTGGTCCACTGGCCCCCCTTGTTGTTGCGTAAGCATCGAAAGAATGGCGAACATCGATCCCCAGCTTTTGAGATGAATCTGCCCAGGCTATTGATTCGCCCTGCCAGCTTCTGAATCTCTTTTGCCGTTCTCGGAGAGGGCATGCTTAGGACCGCCGATATTCTATTTGGATTGGCCTTTATTCCTCTAGCTGAGATCAGAAGCCCAGAAACTTGTCTGATGCAGTGCCGAAGGTGCACTTGGCTGGATTAAGTTTGAGGTTAAATCTCCGGAGGGTATCAAGTGTCTCCCTGAGATCGTTGAGGTATTCCTCCATGCTTTTGCTCTTCACCAGGACGTCGTCGATATATGCTTCGAGATTCCTGCCTCTTTGGTCCTTGAAATCTGTATCGATCATGCGTTGGTAAGTAACGCCAGCATTTTTGAGACCAAAGGGCACGGCATTGTAACAGTATGTGCCAAAGTCTGTGATGAAAGCAGTCTTTTCTTCGTCTCCTTCAGCCATCTGGATTTGATGATATTTGGAGAAAGTGTCGAGAAAGCTCATAACCTCGTACCCAAAGGTACGGTCTACCATTGCATCAATGCGTGGAAGAGGGTATGTGTCCTCGGGATAGGCCTGATTCAATGTGCGGAATTGGGGATATTGAACTTCCCTGATGTAGCCTGCCTTTAGCAGTTTGTTGACCTCTTTCTCGATAGCATTTCGCCATTCTCCTGCCATAACCCTCTTCTTTTGCTTTATGGGAATGGCGGAGTTAGATACATTTAGGTGGTGGTCACAGACAGCCCTGTCAACACCAGAGATATCTTCGGGTGACCATGCAAATACATCGATGTAATCAGAAAGCAGGGTAGTGATCTTCGTCTGCTGCTTGTCATTCATGGAAGAGAATAAGTTTACAATTTTAGAAGAATCTTCCCCCCCCCCCCCCCCCCCCCCCCCCTTGATGACCCTCTCCTGTGCTTAGCACCGCCGATATTCTATCTGGATTGGCCTTTATTCCTCTGGCCGAGATCAGAAGCCCAGAAACTTGTCTGATGTAGTGCTGAAGGTGCACTTTGCTGGATTAAGTTTGAGGTTAAATCTCCGGAGGGTATCAAGTGTCTCCCTGAGATCGTTGAGGTATTCCTCCATGCTTTTGCTCTTCACCAGGACGTCGTCGACATATGCTTCGAGATTCCTGCCTCTTTGGTCCTTGAAAACTGTATCGATCATGCGTTGGTAAGTAGCGCCAGCGTTCTTGAGACCAAAGAGCATGAGTTGTAACAGTATGTGCCGAAGTCTGTGATGAAAGCAGTCTTTTCTTCGTCTCCTTCAGCCATCCGGATTTGATGATATCCGGAGAAAGTGTCGAGAAAGCTCATAACCTCATACCCGAAGGTATGGTCTACCATTGTATCAATGCGTAGAAGAGGGTATGTGTCCTTGGGATAGGCCTGATTCAATGTGCGAAAGTCTACACACATCCTCCATTTCCCGTTGGCCTTCTTCACCATAACAACGTTGGTGAGCCATTGAGAATATTGAACTTCCCTGATGTAGCCTGCCTTTAGCAGTTTGTTGACCTCTTCCTCGATAGCATTTCGCCTTTCTCCTGCCATAACCCTCTTCTTTTGCTTTATGGGAATGGCGGAGTCAGATACATTTAGGTGGTGGTCACAGACAGCCCTGTCAACACCAGAGATATTATTGGGTGACCATGCAAATACATTGATGTAATCAAAAAGCAGGGTAGTGATCTTCGCCTGCTGCTTGTCATTCATGGAAGAGAATAAGTTTACAATTTTAGAAGAATCTCCCCCCCCCCAAGGTTACATTAATGACCCCTTCCTGTGGTATAACCGGTTGAGACTCCCTGGGATCCAGCTGGTCGAGGACGAGTTGTGCAGCAATCTGAAAGCACCGGGTAGCCTGCCTGACATCTCCTCTGATGGTGACGATGCCACTGGGTGTAGGGAACTTCGCGCAGAAGTGAGGCGTGGAGATCACCATCCCGAAGGAATTGAGAGTTGTCCTTCCCAGGATGGCGTTGTAACCTAATTTAGCTCTGATGACAGTAAAGTTCACCATGCTCATGGCGTGATCGTTGCCATCTTCGAAGGAGACGGGCAAGGCGATGTAATCCAAGGGTTGGACCCTCTCTCCTGAGAAACCGAGTAGGGTGGTTCCAGCACGGAGGAGGTTTGTTTCCCCGAGCCCCATCTGGAGGAAAGCAGATTCAAACACGATGTCAGCCGCAGTCCCAGAGTCGAGGAGTACCCGCCGGACATCGAAATCGGCGATGCAGGCAGCCACCACAATCGGATCATTGTGAGGGTTGCCCTGCGGTGGGAGATCTTCCTGGCAGAAGGTGAGCGGAATAGAGGAAGAATGCTGTTCAGAGATACCACCGACCTCAGCTTCTCGGCGGCGAGCAATAACAGGGTCAATACTAAAGATGACATTGATCATCCTGGTGGCAGGAGGGTAGGAGGGCGTCGGTTGGCTGGGTTCTGGATGGGAAGTTCTAGCCGGCGCGCTGGTGACTTCGGGAGCTTTCCCCTTTTGAGCGGTGCTGAAGGTTGGCGCCATTTGCATGAAGTCCTCGAGCTTGTCCTGATCAACCAGTTTGTCGAGTAAAGCTCTAAGAGCCCTACACCAGTGAAGCCTGTGTCTGTAGTTCCCGTGGAACTCACAATAGTTATAGGGATCTAATCCGGCCAGCGGTGCTGGCTTGGGTCCAGCAGGCCGAACCCAATCTTGTTTTACAGCTGCCGCGTAGACTTCACGAAGCGGTCGGGAGAAAAGGTGCTTTTGCGACCGAACGTGTTACTGTGGAACAGACCGCAATTGCCTTTCGTCCCTTCTACGACCTTTATCCATACGTACCATCATTGACGGGGGTTTGTTAGTCCGACGTTTCCTCTTCTTCTCCTGTCTGGCTTTAGAGGCGCCGGGGGGAGAGGACTCAGCATCCCCGAGGAGCATGAACTGGTTGGCCCTTGCTACCAACTCACGATAACACCGGGGTTTAGCTAGTTGCAGAGATTTGGATAAATCTCTGATCTTAAGCCCTCTCCGGAAGTTGTGCATTGCTATAGCGGGATCGACGTCTTCGGCCTCTGTTGCTGCGGCGAAGAAGCGATTGGTGTAACTTCGGAGGCTCTCCTTCTCGCCCTGTTTGATGTTGGCGAGCACCATATCGGAAACGATCATTCGGGTCGGTCCGATGAAACGGGCGGTCAACTCCCATTTTAGATGCTCATGAGAGGAGATGTGACCCCTGGGCATCTTGATGAACCAGCTAGATGTCGCTCCGTTCAGAGTGTTGGCTAGCAAGTGGCATTTAGTGGCTTCGTCCGGCTGGCGGTAATGTACCGCAGACTCAAACCCCTGAATGTGCTCGCGGGGGTCAGTCGCGCTTTGTAAGCTTCAAACCGTGGTGGCCTGAAGTCTTCGAAGACTGGGGCCAGCCGGATGGCATCGGCAAAAGGGGCATTGCCGTCCATCGGACCGAAGAAGGGGTCAGGCCCATATAGCAGGGCCCGAGCGCCCAGAATGAGAGGGTCCCTCCAGGTGAGGAAAGGGGGGAAGGCAGGTGGGAGAAAAATAGGCTGTGGTAAGGGACATGGTGGAAGGGGATTCTGGCAGACTTCTTGGTAATGAACGGGACGTCTGGGCGGCTGAGAAGAGCCAGACGTCTGAGCAGAAAGTGCAGCGACGGGCGCCAAGGGAGCAGGAGCCTCCACAGCAGGTGGAAAAGCAGCAGGCGCCGCCGCGACCGACGGGGGAGGATAACGAGCCGCCGCAGTCGGCGGAAGAGGTGCAGGATCTGCCGCGACCGGCGGAGGGAGTTCGCGAACCGCCGCAACCGGCGGAGGAGGAAGCCTGGTGACTAGACTTGGGCATTGGGCGGGTGGTCCGACAGGCTAGCCAAAGCCCGATAAATTTTATACGGGTTTGGTCATTCATTTTGGCCCAACATTCGGGTTTGGCCCTGCCTGAACCCGATTTGACTTAGTCAAAGCCCGGTTAAGCCCGGTCCGCGCCAAACCCGGCCCGCGCCAAACCCGGCCCGCGCCAAACCCGGCTCGCCCATGTTGAAAATGTTATGAATGATGATGCTAACATGTTAAACATAGCCTGATTTGACTTATTTCTATTGATCTATATTATTTTTGTGATGAATGATGATGCTGAACTTTTTTTTAAAATTTATTTTTTTGTTTGAGGTGTAATAAATGATGGATTTATATATGCTATAGTTTATATTTTTTAGGTATATTGATTTATTATTATTATTATTATTATTATTATTATTAGATGAGTCTTAGGGGGCGTTTTATTATTGTTATTATCTTTGTAATGTTAAATATAATAATTTGTTTAAATTTTTATCATTAAATATTCTAATATATTAATTCAACATTAGTTACAATTTTGATATCACTATTCACTAATTTGTTTAGCTATTTTAAATTCATGTTCTAGATAAAATATCATAGGATTTTACTAATTATTAACTTAAATAAAATTATACTAATATATAATTATGGAAAGTGTATACATCAAATTAGCAATATAGCATGCTAAAATATCCACAATTTAAATTTATGTTTGGAAATAAATTTCGGGCCTTTTAGCCCCGTGGGTAGCCCGGCCCACACATTGAGCGGGTTTGATCATGAAAGTAGGCCCATAAATCGGGCTAAGCCCGGCCCGAGCCCGCTTTGACTTAGTCAAAGCCCGGTCAAGCCCGGCCCATGCCAGGCCCGGCCCGCCCATTGCCCAGGTCTAGTGGCGACCCAGCCGGCTGGGTCTGTTTGAGAATCACGGCCTGCTGAGCGGTGAGGCCAGTGACTAGACCAGTGAGGTTGACCAGCATCCCTTGAAGCTCTGAGATGCGAGTACCCCTGGAAGAAGATGCTGATTTGGTATGACGTCGAGAAGTTGAGACGGAGGCTCTATCGCCTGGTACTCTAACGGAAGGTTCGCCCGCCTGTAGGCTGTGAGCAGTGAAATTAGTTTTGCGCGTTCTGGCCACCATTTTCTCGGAGTCTCAATGAAAGCACCAGAAGATATTGACGTAAGATGTAGGGGATCCCAAGAAACACACACAGAGAGAGAGAGTCCTGAGAAACGGCAGCGCACAGAGGGATGAGCCTGTCTGTCAGAAGTCAAACGAGAGAGAGCATCCAAAATAACACACAGAGGTTTAAGGTAGTTCAGGGAAGAAATCCCCTACGTCTACCAGGCGGTCAGCGAGAGAGTTTCACTATATAAAAGATAGTCGTAAAGGTTAATACAAAGAGTTTACAAAAAGAGAGGGAGAAGGAAAAAAAGGGAGCTCTTCTTGTTCTTTTTTCTTGAGAGCCGATCTCTTTTACAGGGCCTGTTCATCGGTATTTATAGGTAGTGGATGGTGCAGCTTTATCCTGATTTTTTGGAGGAAAGGAGGTGGACAAGCTCTGGGTTCGCGCCGCTTGTCGGCCACCGGAGGGACCAGAAGCCACGGAAGGAGGACGCTTTCTTTAAATATTGGTACTTCTTCTGGGGATCCGTGATATCTGAAGCATACGGATCTTGGATTTGCGTGTTTTTGGAAAAGACTCCTGTACGGGGAATGGCGCGGTCGGGTCAAGCTGACAATGACAGGTGTAGCTGAGTAACATCGTGCTCGAGGTTTCTGATAGATGCCTGGGTCGTCGTGGACGAGGCTTGGTCGACTCCTCGTGGCTGAGGTTTGACCGGGGTCTAAGACCAACGAGAACAAAGTTTGTTTTAGCAAAATCAAAAAGATTTGAAGGCCAGCCAGGCGCCACGTGTATGGTAGGGATGCAGCACAGGAACCACGTGTTAACACTTTTGTTATTACACATCCAAAAATTAAAGGAATTGTTGAGCAAGAATTTATGTGCAACTTAAAGTCCATCTTTTGAAAGATAAAAAAATGTGTTTGTATAATTCTTCTGTGCAACTTAGGCTCTGTTAAAAAAATGACTTATTTTTGACATAATTAAAATTTTAAATTTATTTTAAAAAAAAAATTAAAAATTATTTTATATCTCATCCAACACAAATTTTAATATTAAATAATTACTTTATTTTACATCCAACACAATTTTTTAATATAACTAACTCACTTTATTTTACATTATATATATTTTTCTAAAAAATTTATAAATTTTTTTTAAATTATTTTTTTTTACTCCAACCAAATGGAATCATAAAGTCCATCCTTTGAAAAATAAAATAACATCAGTCAATATATATATAATTTGAGAAAATTAAGGGGCCAAATTTTAGCATTATATATTGATTCTATGGCACGGTAACTTCAGAGATCCTTGTCTACTCGTATCAACAATGGAGCTCCTTCAGTTCATCTTCCTTCTCTGCCTCCTCCTCGTCACCCTCGCCGCGCTCAGCTTCAAGAACAGAGGATTCAAACCCAATGCGGGATCAACCTCTGCTCTCCCGCCAAGCCGTAGAGCTCTTCCCATCATCGGTCACCTCCACCATCTCATCGGCTCCTCCCTCCCGCACCATGCCCTCCGTGACCTCTCCCTCCGCCACGGCCCCCTCATTTTCCTCCGCCTCGGCCGCGTCGACCACGTCGTCGCCTCCTCCAGCGAAGCCGCCGCCGAAATCCCCCGCACGCACGACCTGTCCTTCGCCTCCCGCCCTCTCCGTCCCCGCCTCAAGAGCTTCACCTACGATTTCACCGACATCGCGTTCTCCCCCTACGGACCCTACTGGCGCCAGCTCCGCAAGATCTGCGTCATGCATGGAGCTCTTTGATAGAGTTAATATAATAAGTTTCTAATATCACTTTAAATAATGCAGGTAGCAGAGCGGTTG
>JAEMOT010002269.1:0-13639 GCA_019297695.1 Apostasia ramifera
TGTCATGATTGATTCGACAAATTTTACGCTGGCTGTCGACTGCCTAACGCAACCCTCCGCGTTGCTCAATTAATAATTTTATAATTTTATAAAAAAAATTTATACATATTATTAAACTAAACAAAATAATAAATACAAATATGCTTTTCAAGTGTTATATATAATAATTTATTAAAATTCAGAAATTTGATATTATAATTTTAAAAATATAAATTTATATAATATTAAATATTAAATTCAGAGACTTGAACGTAATTTGCCCTTTTATTTATTTGGTTTGAATTTCTGTCTATGACTTGATCGCACTAGGCTTTAATAAAGGAGCTGTCTTTTCAATGTACTATTAATTTATTTTTTAGTCCACTAATAATATTTTTTATTACATTTACCTCGTCCATTATATATATTACATATATATTTATTTATTTATGAAATATTCGTCTATCAAAGAAAAATAAAAGGTTGAACAATTCATATTGTAATATTTATGTTGGTAGGAATATGTTTATAGAGTTCGTCAAACTGCGGGAGGGGAAGGCATGCAGTAAGGAAATGAAAAATTATTGACTCGGATTATTATGCCATGTCAATCGTTAAGCACCCAATTGGAGCGCACGAGGCAAACAAATGAGTCCTGTATGCGATCACACACGCGCAATAGTGAAGAAACATCGTTTTACATTATTTTTTCTCACCTTTTTGTGTCATTTTTTTTCTTTTTTTTATAAATTTTTTGTTGCATAATATTTTTTTTATTTGATTTATATATTATACAAAGTTTAAAAAGTGAATACAAAATTAAAAATATCCATACAAAAGAGTATTATTTTTTTATTTTGTCGTCCTTATTAAGTAATCATATTTTATTAATGTTTTAAAATTATTATAAATTTTAACAACTTCATTTTATATTTAACACAAAATTTAATATTAAAATTAGCTTAATTTCATATCTTACACGTACATATCTCTATATTAAAATATATATTTTTTTTCATAAACTTTATAAAATAAAATATTTTTCTCTTTCTTCATTAAAAAATAACTCCAAATAAGGCTTTTGTATAATATTTTCTTCTTTGTATAAACTTTCTTTTGCTTTATATTTGCTTTTTGACTTTATGTACGTACGTAAACTAAGTAAATATTATTATACAATAAAAATTTTTGCAAACAGATAAAATGACACAAAAAGACATTTTTTTGTTGTTACATGCATGGCATAGTATGCGAGACTCACGTACTTGCTTAGCATTGGGCACGTAACAGATGAGCTGGCATAATAACCTAAGCCAATAACTTTTTCGAGAAAATGCTCCTCTTTCTATTACGTGAAAAGCTGCAATTTTTTTGACATCTATAAATATGATAGTATCACATGTTCCATAATCATCTCGGGATAATGATTAGTTATGTTTTCATGCTTCCAGTCAGCTAATGTATCTATGACAGAATTTAAGTTTGACGAAAAGAAAGTGCCCGATTTGCAGTCCCACTTGCTATTCGGATGCTTCCACTAGTTTGAAATTTGCAAGCTATTGTTTATTTGCTCATTATTTGCAAAGCATTGTTGTATTTTATCAACCAGTTAGGTTGTCAGTACTGTTTATCTGAACAAATATGTTTAGGCTATTATCAGTTGACTCTCAAACATGCTATTGTCAGGTCTGAATTTCTCGATGAGAAAATGGAGAGTAAAACTTATCAAACTAAGGGTTAATGGAGACGACCCTTTTTAGTACGATTGAGGCTTGGTTGTTTAGATAAGAATTTTATCAATTGACGTTTGAATTATATTGTATTATTTATTGTTTAATAGGTTATGTTGTGATAGGCTTTTGATATAGAGTTTCTCATTAAAAACAAGTTATTTGTTAACCCTCATTTACAAGTTATTTGTTAACCCTCATTTAGTTCATTGTTTTTGAATGTCAGTGTCTTTTAAACATCTGTGTGATTTGCACGTGGCGTTTTGTTTGGTTTGGCTATGGTTACTTATCTGAAATATGCTTCCTATTTTAATTTTTTTCAATATATCGGATCAACAAGAATTTATGTTAATCTTGATTTCAGCTAAAGTTGCTTGCATCGCATATATAGTGACTATTTAAAGCTCATGAGTAACTTCTAAATATTCTAAATATCATACAATCTTATTGACTAAATAAGTTGGTTTTATCACTAATGACATCAACATGTTAGTGAACTCCGTGAATGAAACAGAGACACATGATAGGCCATTGTTGCAATATATAATGCTTGTATTATAAGAGAGTGTGTGTATTGGGTTAGTTAAGCGTGTTTGGATTAGAGTAATGTTGGGATAGGTGACTTACTGGGAAATGCTCAAGTCGTGCAGTTCTCTAAAGTCAAAGCGACTAATATCTATATTTGGATTACGAGATGTTATAATATGGTATCAGAAGGTGGTTAGAAGGGAACATGAATGAATTATCCTACATCAAAGGGGGAGATTCTAAACTATAAGTAGATAATATGATCTCAAAAAATAAAAACACATTTTGGAGTAAAACTGTGAGGTTAATAATAGAAATTTCTATAGTTAAGCGTGCTTAGGCTAAAGTAGTATTGAGATGAGTGACCTCTTGGGAAGTGCTCAAGTCATGCAGCTCTCTAAAACCAAAGTGGATAATACTTTAACATTCGGGATGTTACACAGAGAAGGAGAGGGCAGATATTGCAGCATTATTCTGCTTTAGCTCTACTCCAAAAGTAAATATGAGCTTAGAAAGCAGTGTGCCTTGAGTTTAGGAAGAAGATGTGTTGAGCAGATGGTAATTATCATAGTTTTAGTAAGAAGCAGCAAGGACATGATAAGAGGCAGTTGCACCGAGGTTTAGTTGGATGCTTATCTAAAGGTCATGAACATTTCAATTGGTGGACATGTGTAGAGCATGTGTAATATGGGGTATTATGTATGTAATTATTAGATTTTTTTTTTGTTACACATAAAGAATTGTTAAAAAAAAAGAAAAAGGAATTGGCGGAGCTTAGCAGTAACAGAAGGGGTCAACCCTATTTTGGTTTTTTAATTATCAAAATTAAGGAAGATTTCATTATTCAAAAAAAAAAAAAAGGAAGATTTGGCCAATGCCTAATAATTCCTGCAGGTGCAAGATGCAAATTCTCCAACCTTACAATATATATTAATATACAAAATGAGAAATACATCAATATTTTGTTCATATATAAAGAAGGCATTTAAAAAATGCCATAAAAATTATAAATTATGTTCTTGACTTCGTGATTTGTAAATTGGCAATAACATATTAATATTAATTAATAAAAAAAACCATATTAAATAGTGAGGCACCTCTGATTTTATGTTTAATCAAAAATTTTTAGTTTTAATAGTAATTAGAGCCATTATTTGGCCTCAATGTTTGCCCAAAAGGTACCTCATGATTACGTTATTATTTATATAACTCGATCAGCAATTCTTTTTTTTTTTTCGATATAAGACTTTCATTTCTGTACTACCCTACCTAGATATCTGCCAAATATTCTATTCTTTTATTATATACTAAAAGATTGCCAGACGTCTCCATTTTTTGCTCTCTTCAAATCAGTTCACTTCGAGGTACTCTCAAAACTAAACTTATAATTAATATCGCCTTTTATAGGTGATATGAAAATAAACAAGTGAAATTGAAATGCTAAAGTTGAAGTTGTATCGAAATTGCCTTCAAGCAAAGCTTGATCAACCTCAAAATCGAGTTCGAGTCAACATAGAATCACAAGTCAGCTAAGGAAAAAAATAATAACAAATTGGAAATCATATTTACGATGAAGTACTCATATCTCCATCAGTATCACTTGCAATCCAATATAAATTATACATCCCTTCTCCCCCGGCTCTCCATGACTCCATCGAATCCAAAGAATCATGTCATCTTCCCCATCCCTTCTCCTTCCCCTACTTCTCCTCTTCTCCCTTCGAATTATCCCCATCGTCTCCGCAACAAACTACACCGATGGTCCCCTCTTCCACTACTGCTCCGGCAATAAGTTCACCGCCGGCAGCCCATACGCGTCCAACCTCCGCCGACTCTTCGCCGACGTCATGACCTCCACCCCCATCAGCCCGAACCTCAACTTCTCCAGCAATTCGGACGGCAGTGTCTTCATCTTCGCCCAATGCCGCCCCGACGCTGTTGGAGACAACTGCGCTGCATGCCTGAACCAATCCATCATCACCGTAGGCGACCTATGCTCCGGCAACAGGACCGCCTCAATCCGATACAGCTACTGCGTCCTCCGCTACTCCGACCGCCCGTTCTTCTCCGTCGCCGATACCCCATGGTTCAGCACTTTGTACTCGACAAAAACCCCCGCTAATACGTCGGAGTTTAGCCGGAAGGTGGGAGATATGCTCGCCGGAATTCTACCCGAGGCCGCCCGATCAGAGAAGAAAATAGCGGTTGGGACGACGAAGATCCCGTCGGAGCAGCCGGATTCCATGAAGATCTACGGGCTGGCGTGGTGCACCAACGATCTCTCGCAAGACGACTGCTTCCAGTGCTTGGATCATGTGCTCAAGGCCTACATGGGTTGCTGCGCGAATCACAAAGGGGGAGGGCAGATGACGACGAGCTGCATCGTGACCTACGACGATCACGCCATCTACAATGAGACTATGCTTCAGGCGGCGCCGGTGGCGGCACCGGTGGCAGCGCCTGTGGCGGCTCCTTCGGCCGGTGAAACCGGTAAGCGTAACCCTCTTCCGACCCACGCTTCCATTTATTACCAAAATACGTCTTTGCATGTTTACCGAAATACAGAAGAATTACATATTGCGTTGGCCATTTGAAAAGTGAAAAGGGTAGGATGGTAATTTGGCTTGAAAAAACAAAGCCTATTATTAAAACTTAAAAAGCAGTCAAATTTTTTAAAAACACTCTTATCAATATTTTATATTTATTTTTATCATACATACATTAAAATATATTAATTTTATTTCACCAATTATGCACTTTTAATAAGAGTGTACAAAATAAATTTGAAAAATCCAAAACCAATTTGGTTCAATTTCAAATACAGTTTCAAATTTATGGAAACCATTTAGTTCTAATACTCGAATAAATCAAAATTGACCCGAACTGAAATAATTATTAATTATGAATCTTTAACATAAAAATTAATATTGAGAGTCTGTTTATTTGCAAGGTTAAATTTAACAAGATTAAAATTAAATTTGAATAGAGATATTTTTTTATTAAAAGTAGTAAATGATTGAAATAAAATTAATTATTATATTGAGATATGTGAGGGATGTGATATAAAGTTAATTATTATGTTAGGATATATTACGAATATGATATAAAGTTAATTATTATGTTGAGATATATTATGGATGTGATATAAGTTGGTTATTATTTTAATAATATGTGTAGAATGTGAAATAAAGTTAATTTTTAATATTAAATTTTATATATAATATGATATGTCAGATTAAAATTAAACCAAATTAATTTTTAACTTCTAAATAAATAGAGCCCGACACTTTTGAAATAAATTGAGACATATTCAAAATTAAAACTTCTAATTTTAACTATTTAAAAATAATTATTTAATTTTTGAAAATTATATTATATTTTTTATGATAGTATAAAAAGATTGACAATTTAGAGGATTATGACATGTAATGTGCAAATGCTCCAAAATGCAAATATTATTTTTAAGTAAACATCTGTCTTATAAATAAACTTTGAAAATTATTCAATGAAAATTGACTGAACTGAACTCTAGTATTAAAGAAAAATATTAATGTATAAGAGTCATTCAATATTCATTTATAAGATATTACAAAATTCAATGAAAAGGGACATACCCCTTTTCTAACAAAATTACTTAAAATAGCATAACATACCAGAAAATCAATTGTATTATTTACATTACATGAAATATATGAAATTTTATAAACGCTGTCATAAAAATGCATATAATATGCTCAATAATGAGATGAATATGTGATATATTATAGTAAGTGTTGGCTACCTTAGGTCTCTCAATGGATCTCCACATTATGTCCACTAAAGACTTGAGTGATCTATTTAAAACTTTGAAGTTTTATATGGTATTTTAGTGTTAACACGTGCGCCTACTCGAACGTTGGTGTGCGTAGACGCCTGCGTGTAGGGGGCTGCAGCTTCACCGGTGAGCGGGGACGCGTGCTGCGACGACCTGCGAACGAACGCCGGAGCTCGCTGTGGAGGCTGCCTGCGCGCAGAAGCCGGCAGCGCCGCGTTGTCGGCCGCCGGCGTTAGCGTTCGCGTGTACGAGGGTACAATTGTAATTTTACATTAAAAAATCTTTATAATTTTTTTAATTAAAATTTTGATTTAACGAAATATTTAACGGAAGCTGTTTAATTGGACCTTATTGGAAGCTTTTTATAAATATTAAAGACCACAATGACCTATATAGTAAGTTTTGAGGATCTGTCTGACAGTTTTCAAAATTACGGACCTGCGTGACAAGTTGAGTAAACCTTAGGAGAATGTGTGGAATTACCCCTATTTTATATCTTATCCAACATAAATTTTAACATTAAATAAATATTTTATTTTATATTCAATATAATTTTTATTACAAGTCACTTTATTTTATATTATACATATTTTTTAAAATAATTTTCAGAAAAATTTTAAACTATTTTTTTCCTCCACTTCTTTACTTATAAAAAATAAATAAAAAAAGCACCATGTTTGGGCAGAAGGAAAGGGATAGTTCAACGAACAGATTGTTACAAAGTCAACGGTCAATGCCAACAAAGTCATCAACGCGCCATCTTCTTCTCAACTCCTTCCTGCAATAATATATACTTCCATTCTCAGCATTCTCCGTTAATGACCCCCGCCTTCTCTCCTCGTCTCCTTCTTCTTCTTCTTCTTCTTCTTCTTCTTCTTCTTCTTCTTCTTCTTCATCTTCATCTTCTTCCTTTGCAAATCATACTAGTGCTATTTCTCGCTTCCAAATCCTCGGCCGAAGAACCCATTCTCCTCGCGTACTGCGGCAACACGACCTACTACCCCGCGAGCCCTTACAAATCCAACCTCGACGCCCTCATCTCCAAGCTCATTCCCTCTACTCCAGCATCACCCTTGGCAACACCCCATCCTCCCAAATCTACGGCCTCGCGCAGTGCTGCCCGGATGTATCTCCGGCCACCTGCTTCGACTGCTTCAGCCAATCCGCTGCAGCTGCCGCCGGCGACGGCGTTCCCATATTCGGGCGTCGTAGCGACGGCCTACTTCGGAGGTCTGCCTCCTCCGCGCCGACCACGCACTGCGTGCTCCGCTACTCCGACCAGAGCTTCTACTCCCAGCCTGAAGTGTCGAATTATCGTCAACTAAGGAACATTGTTAACGCTTGGGATCCCGAGTATCATAGCCAGAGGACGAACGGTTTGTTGCCGGGGTTAACTCCGATCCGCCAAAAATTTACGGGATGGCTTGGTGCACCAGATATCTTAGCAGCGATGATTGTCTCCTTAGCCTCTGCCGGGCAGCGGAGTACTTGTCGTCCATGCGTGTCCATGGTGAGCTGTTCTGTGAGGTTTGAGACCAGTCCATTCTTCTCTCTGTCCATGGTGCAGCCGCCGTCTCAGCCAGTAGCATCACCGCCGGCTGCTATTTGGCGGAAAAAGTAATCCTTGTTCTCTTTGATCGAATCAAAAGATGAAATTTTTGTTCGGTGGGAGCCTCAAAAACACCACAAAAAAGCTGAGGCAGAGAAGGAATCCAGCTGAGCCGAGTAGCGTTCTGTTCAAGTTTAAGCTCTTTTATTAACAGCTTGTTCGAGCTTGAGTGCAGTTCCATTGAGCCGAGCAGTGTTTTGTTCTCTTTACCAGTCTTCTAAGAAAAAAAAAATTTATTCAACTACTTGTGTCAAATTAAAATAGAATCCATCGACACATTTTTTGCTTGGATCAAACATGATGAGACACCTTGGTTCCTCAATAGACTGGCCCGTCGACGCACTCGCCTATTGTGTTTGCCATCAAGGATTGAGTTGTGACTGCCTACTGAGGTGTCTCGAGCAAGTACTCTTGATTTAGATAGGTAATTATACCAAAATAAAAATCGATTATCCAACCATAATTAGGCGTGATCTGATCCCCTTTTAGGCTAGGGTCTCAGATCGACCCCCGCCCCGATCAATTAAGACCCAACCCATTTGTATTCAATAGAAATAAACATATAATATATATATATAACCGGTTCATATATGCAAACTAGTCAAAACTTGGGATAACTATAAGTATATTACTAAAATAAAGACTGATTATATGCAAAATAGCCGCAGTTTTGATAATTTTAAAGTCGATCTTTTTAAAATTCCCAAGTGAACTGAATTTACTTTGTATATTACTAATATGGAGAATTTTTCATAAGCAATTATGAGTTATTATTATTATATAACAACAACAACTAAGTCTTAATCCCTTTAAGTGGGATTAGTTATATAAATTCTTTATTTTTATTTTATTTTCTACTCATTCGTATTAGCATTTTTATTTTTGCTATACTTATTTTATTAGTATATTTCTGCTTTACAAGCCAACAATTAGCGCCACATATATAAAATCATTGATCTTAGTATTAATTCTCTCATAAAATTTATTTTTGAATTTGAGTGGGATTAATGTGCTAGATATATTTCACCACTTTATCTATCTTACTTGAATCTTGTTAATAACACCATCATCTATTTCAATGTCATTTTGTATAATTAAATCATAAACTATTTTTATGATTTACAATATATGATGAGTTTGTGAGTAAGAAATATTTGATTATTTCGGTCCTGACCAGATCCAACCTGCCCACATTAATTTATGATGACTTACATGCATCTCAAACTCGTCAAATGCTAAAATATGATAAATTCAGGCTTTTGGTTTCACTTAAATCTTCTATTATATGTTCAGGGAAAGGCAGCAAAACAGTAAACACTGTAGTTATTATCGTCATCTCAGTTACCTCTGCATTTGCAATCTTGTGTGCTATCTTGTTTATGCTAAAGAGGAGGAAGAAGTCACCGAAAGATCTTTCAAACTGTAAGACCTCCTTGATCTTCTTCTTCAAAATCAATGAAGGAATTCTAAGACATATTATGTGTTCTCTTTAATGACACAGTGTACTTGTGAATGTAGTTGTAGACCAAGAGGAGGACATAAGCAGCTTTGAAAACCTCTTACTTGATTTGGAAATCATTAAAATGGCAACGAGTAATTTTTCAGAAGAAAATAAGCTTGGGGAAGGTGGATTTGGGCCAGTTTATAAGGTATAGTGTTTTGCTGTGTTAATTAGATGATTCAACTCAACTAGAATCCTTCTCATGGCACAAGACTAGAATAGGAGGAGAAGCTTTTCTATTTTGAGCATTAAGAAAACATGATCACGTATGAATCTAATTCTTCGAGGCCAAGTAATTGAAAAATGATTGTATACTCAGAACATCTGAGATACTATAGGTGAAATTCATTTATTGCATGATTCTAGATTTTAAAAAAATATTGAAGAGTTTTGCATTTGAAACATTCAGGGTTTGCTACGAGATGGCAAGCAAATAGCAGTGAAAAGGCTCTCAAGAACATCATCACAAGGGCTTCATGAATTGAAAAATGAGGTTGTTTTACTTGCGAAGCTTCAGCACAAAAACCTTGTCAAATTATTGGGTTGCTGCTTGGAAGAGAATGAAAAGTTGCTCGTCTACGAATACCTTCCTAATGCAAGCCTTGACAAATTTATATTTGGTCTGTATTATATTTGCATTTACTGTTGTTTACGCTGAAGCTTACTCTAAAAACATTTAATTTTTCTTTTTTTTGCATATTGAAGCTCAAGATCCTATTAAGCAATTCCAGTTAGATTGGGTAACCAGGTACAAAATTATTGAAGGTACAGGTAGAGGACTCCTCTATCTTCACGAAGATTCAAGGCTTCCAATCATTCATCGAGATCTGAAAGCAAGTAACATTTTGCTAGACAACTCCATGAGGCCTAAAATTTCTGATTTTGGCCTAGCTAGGCTCTTCAACAATGATGAAACAGAGCAAAATACTAACCGAATTGTTGGCACATAGTAAGTGTAATATCTTTATTTCAAGAAATTACTAGTACATAGATCAAAATTCTTTAATTTTTTTTTGATAGTGGATACATGGCGCCAGAATATGCAATGCGTGGTCACTTCTCTACTAAATCAGATGTATTTAGCTACGGAGTATTGATACTTGAGATCATCAGCGGAACAAGGAATGTTCGATTTAGAGACTCAACATCTTTGGACCTCCTCAGCTATGTAAGAAAGTTTATATTCACCGCCCATTCTGACAAATTAACAACAAAAAGTTGTGCTTTTCTTACATCTTTATGCTAATTACTACTTGATTCTTATTGTTTAATAAACCAACATCTCAGTTATTTCATATTATATCTTTATTAAAGATACAAATTCCACTTTCTTGGAAATATTAGTGACAAATATAGAAGTATTGATGAAAGTTCCTTAAAGAAATTGATTTTGAGGGGCAGTGCATTCCCCTTTCATTAAAATTCTTACAAATACTAATTTATTGATGTTGTTTGATGATGTTTTTTAAAATGTGAAAAAAACTGACAAAAAAATGAACTTAAACAAATTTCACTAACCAATATTCTTCGTGACATTTCATCGAATAGGCTTGGCAAAATTGGAATGGAAGAACAGCATTACAAGTAGTAGATCAATGTCTTGGAAATGATTACAGCACAAAAGAAGCATTGAAATGCATTCACATTGGGCTTCTTTGTGTCCAGAATGAGCCATCTCAGCGACCAAGCATGGCTTCAGTGATGCAGATGCTTGGTTCATATACTTTCACGCTTCCCAAGCCATTAATGCCAGGATTCTATGCTGGGGACTTTGGAGATGAATTAGAGATTAATATTTTTGAGAAGATGGGGCTACCAAACTCTGCAAATGTTGTCACTATTAGTGATGTGGAAGCTAGATAGCAATTTGATGTTCGCTCATGCTAATATCATATTTCAACATCAAAATTGTCTCTTTATTGTAATTGCAAATTTTAATATTTTCTTAATTAGTAATATTTTATTTTTCTGTAATAGCTTTGGTGTGATCCACTTCTGCTTTGCCATCACAGAATCCACCAAAGATTGTATTGTTACGCTATGGCCTTTACATACTAAAACTTTTGATTCATCTAGTAGAACCTCTGATTTTTGGCACATAAACTCGGATAATGCTTTGTCTCTTGTAGCCTCGAAATTAACTTGACTTAGCTTTAGTCAGATATCTAAAAGTGTCCTATTAAACAAGTCAACTCAATTTAAGTTAGTTCAAACTACTTTAAAAGAGCATGCAGCCATCTCCAAAATTTTTTTTTCTAGTTAGAGTCTTGGCTAGGTAAGTTTCGCTTGCTAATTCTCTTTTTGGCTCTCGATCAGATTTTTTGCTCTTCATCCTACACGTCTTTGGGCAGATAACTTATTTTCTTTGGAATCTTGATCAGATTTAACTTTCTTGCTCATGCTAATTGTCCGTGTTAAACTCATTTATTTTGACGATGATAAATACATTAATAATAATATACTAAATTAATCTTTCATTTATTAGTACATGTAGAGAACTTATGCTTTTCATCGAGATATTCCTGGCTCTAATTGACGAAATCAATCTAAGAATAAATTTAAATAAAGTTGATGAAGATCCCTAATAAAAATAACATCAAGTTATGTACTTTAGGATATTTATCAGCATGCAAAACTTTTTAATCTCGTTATCTCAATTCAAAAACTCTTTGATGTTAAGATTTCTGGATGATATGTCTGCTAAATTTTTTGCGAGAACTTTTTTGTTCACATTTGCGAAGCACTGGATCAATGTCTGCTGAGAGTTTCATATCAAAGGAAGAATTTTCATTTAAGAAATTCAATTAGGTGTTGGTTGAGGTGGTCACTCTTCTTGCATTTTTTTTCCTAGGTCTACTTTCTTTGTTACATTTCTCGTAGCATGAGAATGCTTTATGTGGACAGTAAGCTACAATTTTTTTTTTAATCATAACTGACAAAGTTGTTGGATGGTTTTGGTAATTGAAAATTTCAACTAACAATAATCTAAATCGGATAATTAAAGTATTTGAAAAAAAAAAAAAAAAATTTAATTTTCAAATTTTTATAATTTCATTGTTTTCGAACTAATTTGTGATCCGATGATTCAAATATTCTTCCAAACGAACATCATTATTATTTTAGAGGTTTTAATTTGATATCAGAACATTATGAAATTTTAAATCAGTGCTCTTAATACAAAATGAAACAAGAAATGCAATCTTAACACAAAATTAAACATAAAATGTTATCTTAACATTAAATATGAAACGCAATTTATCATGTGAATAATATGAAATCAATAAGTTAATATCAATTAACATGCAAAAGTTGAGGTGAAGTTAGGATAGTTTGCTTGTTCACCAGATTTCTGTGAAAATTCTAAAAGAAATTAATGCGTTCAAAAAAATTTCAATGATTAGATTAAGAGAATAAAAATATTTATCAAACACTCAAATTAGCTTAAACATGAAAAAGAAGGGAGCATGGCAACTGAACAATTGAATTTTACCTTTAATTAACTTTAGAAGACCTGTAACATGAAGGTTCTTTAAAAAAAGGAAATGAAATAAAATAACACAAAAAAATGAAAGAAACCCCAAAAATATGAGAAAATAGTGAAAAATCGGCCAAAAAGTGGTGATGAGAAGCCCTAAATTCAGATAAATTATTAATGTGACACGTGTATTGCACCTATGCATATTATAATAATAATAATAATAATAATAATAATAATAATAATAATAATAATAATTATTATTATTATTATTATTATTATTATTTTACACTAGTCTATATCTCCTCGTGCTTTAAACACACGAAATAATTATTCTTAGGAGGTGTTTGGATCGTTATTATCTTAGTGTTATGTTATGTAATCTAGATGTCATGATATCTACATGTCATCTTTCGATTAATAATTTTATAATCTTATAGAAGATTATTTATACATGTTATTAAACCAAATAATTATTTTCTCTAGATGACATAACATAACGTCAAGATTACATTGATTCAAACGGCCCCTTAAATTCTAGATAACAAGATGGACGAATCTTTTTGGATGTAATACGAATTTAACCGTCCCACAATAATTGGTCCATTGACCCAGTCTCCCAGTCCTACACTGGCTTAAATCACCTTATGAAATGGGCAGAATTTTGCAAATTTGACTCAAATAAAATTTAGGGATAGTTACACTCAGGTCTTTAAGTTTAAGACTTATTATCACACAGGTCAACCTTTTTAAAATTATAATATCAGGTCCATAGTACAGGTCTTTTTTTATTTTTTTCATTATTAAAAAAATTTAAAATTATCATTATACCCTTACCTCTCTGTCTCTACTTGATTCGACGGCTGCGCGCAGTCGTCACGCTACCCCGCGTGGCTGCCGGCGGCTTCGCGCAGCCACGGAACATTGCCATCAACTGTGCTGGGTCACGCGGCCGCTGGATCGGGAGGAGAGAGAGAGGGGTCTCCTCCCGATCCGGCGGCCC
>JAEMOT010002269.1:13664-72107 GCA_019297695.1 Apostasia ramifera
CCCCACGTGGCCTCCGGCGGCTTTGCCTGGCCGAGCGACGTCGCGTGGCCGCCGGATGGGGATTAGAGAGAGGGGGAGTCTCTCCCCTCCCTATCCGGCAGCCGCGCCACCTCGGAGCTCGATTCCAAGAAAGTGAACTAGAAGAATAGCACCGAATTTGCAAAGGTTACGTTAAATCTCTTCAAATTAGGGCTGCACGACCTAGAATGCAGAAGAGAATGGCGGGATAAACGAGCTTAAACTTGGTTGTGAAAAAAAGAGTGGATGCATGTAAGAGAGAAGAAAGAAGGAAAGGTTATTTTCTCCCGACTCCTCTCCCTGTAACCGTTGGACACACTATCCAACGGTCACATGTGTCCAACGTCTCTGTTTGATTGAAGGAAAAAATGGCATTGCAAAAAAAATAAATTGCACATGACCTCTGAGGTTAGAATAGCGCTGCAAATAGGTCTCATATTTTGAAAAACCTAGATTTGATCCTCGAGTTTGTGTTTGTGCTGTCATTTAGTCCCTTTATTTAAATATCATTTTTTTGGATGGTCCAATTAGATATTAACGATTAAATTTGACTGTTAGTCATATTCTATGAACCAAAATGCTTTTATAATTTTCTCGAAATTCTTTAAAATAATATGAAAAATCTGAGGGTAAAATAGCAAAAGACCAGTAAATTTCAGACGTGGGACCAAACTGTAGCGTAAACACAAACTCGGGGACTCAAATCTAAGCTTTTCAAAATATGAGATCTATTTGCAGTCCCATTCTAACCTCAGGGGCCCCTGTGTAATTTACCTTTTCAAATTTTTTTAAAAAAAAATTAGAAAAATATATATAGAATATAAAATAAAATAGTTAATTATATTAAAAATCGTGCTGAATGTAATATAAAATATTTTTTTAATATTAAAATTTATGTATGATGAGATATAAAATAATTTTTAAATTTTTTTAAAAAATAAATTTAAGATTTTAATGACAGTTAAAATAAGTCATATTTTATAATTTTTTTGCCAAACAGAAGCTTAGGGCCTATTTGGCGCGAGGACTAAAATGAGAACCAAAATGGTATTTGTTTAAAAATAATAATAATAATAATAAATTAATTTTTTTAAATATTCTACACAAATTTTAATAAAAAAATATTATTTTATCTTACATACTCGGTAATTTTAAATAAAAAATATATATTTTATTTCACATTTTAGATCAAAATAGTCGATTCTAATATTTTGGTGCAGGATGTGGAATAAAGTAGATATTTTTATTGAAATTTATTAAATATATGAACTAAAATAATATTATCTTATATTTAAATTTATGTAGAATAATTAAAAAAATTAATTTATTATTATTTTTAAAATTAATATTATTTTAATTTTAATTTTAGTTGTCGCACCCTGCCTTATGTCTGTAGCAACTCAATTTTATTAAAATTTAAAAAATTTTGAGTCGTTCGCAATGGGGCCGACTCAAAGTCAACGGCGCCATTACTTCGGTGCCTATTATGCAAATTATATTTAATTAATGCTTAAATAACTAATTAATTAAAATTTAGTGCTTAATCATATAATTAGCTAGTCCGGTCTATTATTTCCGCTGCGGCTGACGTTTGTACTGCAATTTATTTAGGCCAAATTACATCCAGGTCTCTTAGTTTAATACTGTCATATTGCACAAATTCATATTTTTAAAATTATAACATCGAAGTCCCTGAATTTTAATAAATTATCAAATGAGTACTTTTTTATATTTTTATTATTAAATTTTTTAAAATTACTATTTTACCCTCTATCATGGCGGGTAAAATGGACCCGATATTATAATTTTAAAATGATAATTTTAAATAATTTTAATAATAAAAATAAAAAAGAACATATTTAATAATTTATTAAAATTCAAAATATTAATATTATAATTTTAAAAATATAAATTTGTATAATATTAAATATTAAACTTAGAGATCTAAATGTAATTTGTCCTTTTATTTATTTCGTTTGAATTTCTGTCTATGGATCGCACTAGGCTTTAATAAAAGAGCTGTCTTTTCAATATATGTACTATTAGTTTATTTTTTGGTCCACCAATAATATTCTTTATTACATTTACCTCGTCCATTATTTATATTACATATATATTTATTTATTTATAGAATATTCGTATATCAAAGAAAACTAAAAGATAAAATATTTCATATTGTAATATTTATATGTTGGTAGGAATATGTTTATAGAGTTCGTCAAACTGCGGAAGGGGAAGGCATGCAGTAAGGAAATGAAAAATTATTGACTCGAATCATTATACTATGTCAATCATTAAGCACCCAATTAGAGCGCATGAGGCAAACAAGTGAGTCCTGTATGCCGTCACAAGCGCGCAATAGTGAAGAAACATCATTTTACATTATTTTTTCTCACATTTTTGTGTCATTTTTTTCTTTTTTTTTTATAAATTTTTTATTGCATAATATTTTTTATTTGATTTATATATTATACAAAGTTTAAAAAGTAAATACAAAATTAAAAATATCCATACAGAAGAGTATTATTTTTTTATTTTGTTCTTATTAAGTAACAATATTTTATTAATGTTTTAAAGTTATTACAAATTTTAACAATTTTATTTCATATTTAACACAAATTTTAATATTAAAATTAGCTTAATTTCATATCTTACACGTACATATTTCTATATTAAAATATATATTTGTTTCCATTAATTCTATAAAATAAAATATTTTCTCTTTCTTCATTAAAAAATAACTCCAAATAAGGCTTTTGTATAAATTTTTTTTTGCTTTATATTTGTTTTTTGACTTTATGTACGTATGTAAACTAAGCAAATATTATTATACAATAAAAATTTTTGCAAACAGATAAAATGACACAAAACGGTATTTCTTTGTTGTTACATGCATGGCATAGTATGCAGGACTCACGTACTTGCTTAGCATTGGGCACCTAATAGATGAGCTGGCATAATAACCTAAGCCAATAACTTTTTCGAGAAAATGCTCCTCTTTCTATTACGTGAAAACCTGCAATTCTTTTGACATCTATAAATATGATAGTATCACATGTTCCATAATCATCTCGGGATAATGAGTTATGTTTTCATGCTTTCAGTCAACTAATGTACCCATGGCAAAATTTAAGTTTGACGAAAAGAAAGTGCCCAATTTGCAGTCCCACTTGCTATTCGGATTCTTCTACTAGTTTAAAATTTGCAAGCTATTGTTTATTTGCTCATTGTTTGCAAACCATTGTTGCATTTTATCAACCAATAAGGTTGTCAGTACTGTTTATTTGAACAAATATGTTTAGGCTATTATCAGTTGACTCTCAAACATGCTATTGTCAGGTTTGAAATTCTCAATGAGAAAATGGAGAGTAAAACTTATCAAACTAAGGGTTAACGGAGCCGACCCTTCTTAGTACTATTGAGGCTTGGTTGTTCAGATAAGATTTTTATCAATTGACATTTTAATTATATTATATTATTTATTGTTTAATAGGTTACGTTGTGATAGGCTTTTGATATAGAAGTTCTCATGAAAAACAAGTTATTTGTTAAACCTCATTTAGTTCGTTGTTTTTGAATGTCAATGTCTTTTAAACATCTGTGTGATTTGCACGTGGCATTTTGTTTGGTTTGGCTATGGTTGCTTATCTGAAATATGCTTCCTATTTTGATTTTTTTCAATATATCGGATCAACAAGAATTTATGTTAATCTTGATTTCAGCTAAAGTTGCTTGCATCGCATATATAGTGACTATTTGAAGCTCATGAGTAACTTCTAAATATTCTAAATATCATATAATCATATTGACTAAATATCATATAATCTTATTCTAAATATTAGATCAACAAGAATTTATGTTAATCTTGATTTCAGCTGAAGTTGCTTACATCGCATATATAGACTATTTAAAGCTCAATTGAGATGAGTGACCTTTTGGGAAGTACTTAAGTCATGCAGCTCTTTAAAACTAAAGTGAATAAAATTTCAACATTTGGGATATTACACAGAGAAGGGGAGGGCAGATATTACAGCATTGTTCTGCTTTAGCTCTACTCCAAAAGTAAATATGAGCTTAGAAAGCAGTGTGCCTTGAGTTTAGGAAGAAGATGCGTTGAGCTGAAGGTAATTGTCATGGTTTCAGTAAGAAGCAGTAAGGAGATGATAATAGGCAGTTGCACCGAGGTTTAGTTGGATGCTCATCTAAAGGCTATGAACATTTCAATTGGTGGACATATGTAGAGCATGGGTAATATGGGGTACTATGTATGTAATTATACTTTTTTTTTGTTACACATAAAGAATTGTAAAAGGAAAAGAAAAAGGAATTGACGGAGCTTAGCTGTAACAGAAGGGGTCAACCCTATTTTGATTTTTTAATTATCAAATTTAAGGAAGATTTCATTATTCAAAAAAAAAGGGGAAGATTTGGCCAATGCCTAATAATTCCTGCATGTGCAAGATGCAAATTCTCCAACCTTACAATATATATTAATATACAAAATGAGAAATACATCAATATTTTGTTCATATATAAAGAAGGCATTTAAAAAATGCCATAAAAATTATAAATTATGTTCTTGACTTTGTGATTTGTAAATTGGCAATAACATATTCATATTAATTAATAAAAAAAAAGCATATTAAATAGTGAGGCACCTCTGACTTTATATTTGATCAAAAAATTTTAGTTTTAATAGTCGTTAGAGCCATTATTTAGTCTCAATATTTGCCTAAAAGATACCTCATGATTAATATGTTACTATTTATATAACTCAGCAATTTTTTTTTCTTCGATATAAGACTTTTATTTCTGTACTACTTTACCTAGATATCTTCCAAATGTTTTGTCCTTTTATTATCCTAAAATGTTGCCAAACGTCTCCATTTTTCGCTCTCTTCAAATCAGATCACTGCGAGCCACTCTCAAAACTAAACTTGTAGTATCGCCTTTTATAGGTGATATGAAAATGAACAAGTGAAATTGAAATGCTAAAGCTGAAGTTGTATCGAAATTGCCTTCAAGCAAAGCTCGATCAACCTCAAAATCGAGTTCGAGTCAAAATAGACTCACAAGTCAGGTAAGGAAAAAAAATAATAACAAATTGGAAATCATATTTACGATGAAGTACTCATATCTCCATCAGTATCACTTGCAATCCAAAACTTTATATAAATTATACATCCCTTCTCTCCCGGCTCTCCATGACTCCATCGAATCCAAAGAATCATGTCATCTTCCCCATCCCTTCTCCTTCCCCTACTTCTCCTCTTCTCCCTTCAAATTATCTCCGTCGTCTCCGCAGCATACTACACCGGGGAACCCCTTTTCTACAACTGCTCCGGCAATAAGTTCACCGCCGGCGGCCTATACGCCTCCAACCTCGGCCGACTCTTCGACAACGTCACCAACTCCACCCGCATCAGCCCGAACCTCAGCTTCTCCAGCAATTCGGGCGGCAGTGTCTTCATCTTCGCCCAATGCCGCCTCGACGCCTCTGGAGACATCTGCGCTTCATGCCTGAAACAATCCATCAACACTGTCGGCGACAAATGCTCCGGCTTCATGACCGCCTCAATCCGATACAACTACTGCGTCCTCCGTTACTCCGACCACCCGATCCTCTCCGTCGCCGATACCCCATGGTTCAAAAATATGCCATCGGAGATTGTCGCGGCTAATCCGGATGATTTTAGCCGGAAGGTAGGAGATATGCTGGCCAGAATTCTACCCGAGGCCGCCCAATCGAAGAACAAAGTAGCGGTTGACTCGACGGAGATCCTGTCGGCGCAGCCGGATTCCATGAGGATCTACGGGCTCGCGTGGTGCACCAACGATCTCTCGCCAGGGGACTGCTCCCAGTGCTTGGATCAGGCGTTCAAGGGCTACATGGACTGCTACGGGAGTCGCAAAGGGGGAGGGGGGATCACGACGAGCTGCATCGTGACCTACGACGATCACGCCATGTACAATGAGACTATGCTTCGGGCGGTGCAGGTGGCGGCGCCTTCCGCCGGGGAAACCGGTAAGCGTAACCCTCTTCTGACCCACGCTTCCATTTACTACCAAAATACGTCTTTTTTTTTACCGAAATACAGAAGAATTAGATATTGCGTTGACCATTTCAAAAGAAAAAAAGGTAGGATGGTAATTTGGCTTGAAAAAACAAAGCCTATCATTAAAACTTAGAAAGCCGATCAAACTTTTTAAAAATACATTTATTAATATTTTATATTTATTTTTTTTAGAGATATACATAAATTTAAATACATTAGTTTTATTTCACGAATTATACACTTTAATTAGAAGTGTACAAATAAATCTGAAAAATTTAAAACCAATTTGGTTCAATTTGAGTTTCAAATTTATGGAAACCGCTCGGTTCAAACCAGTTCTCGATTCTAATACTCGAATAAACCAAAATTGACCGAAACTAAATTAATTATTATTCATTAAGGGGGGGTTTGGTTCAGTGTTATCTCAATGTTATGTTATGTTATCTTTAAAAAGTAATTATTTGGTTTAATGACATCTTTAAATAATATTATAATTAATTACAAAAATGCCATTATATGGTGACATCTAGATGTCACCCCAAATTGGGCGACATCTCAAGATAACACCGTCAATTTGTCATTATAATATCAATAACTTCCACCTAAATAAAAATTATTTGGATAGCATTGATATTTTCTAATATCATAACATTGAACCAAACAAATGTCCATTGATGAATAACAAAGACATTTAGATAACATGACATCTAAATAACATTGACATTGAAATAACACTGAACCAAACGCCCCCTAAATATTAACTATGAATCTTTAAAATAAAAATTAATATTGACTCTTTTGAAATAAATTGAGACATATTTAAAATTAAAATTTTTAATTTTAACTATTTAAAAATAATTATTTATTTTTTGAAAACTTTATTAATTATATTTTACGCTTTAAACTGAACCCGAGCCAATCTCAAGATAATTGTATAGTGCACAACTATAGATATAATTTAGAAATTATTTATCAACCATAGTTTTAAAGATGAATTTTTACCACAATTACTGTTGTAAAATACTATCCCAAACATGGGTACTGGCTTGGACTTGGAGCACAAAAGATATTTCATTTTAAGTGATTAAATATTGCTACAATAAAAATGATAATAATGTTAAAATTATTTGATTAGAACTTTAAAAAGATATTTAGAGAACCTAAAATTAACACTTACAAAACATTAAATGGAAATAAGCAATTTATATATGGTATATGTTTTCATTAGGTCTTTTTATTACCTATTAATAAAATGAACTAATTTTGTTATACTTAAGATCTCTACTATAATGACACAAAGTGTATAATGGATAATATAATTGACAATTTAGAGGACTATGACATGTAATGTGCAAATACTTAAAAAATGCAAATATTATTTTTAAGTACATATCTGCCGTATACATTAACATCGAAAATTATTCTATAAAAATTGACTGAAGTGAACTCTAGTATTAAAGAAAAATATTAATGTATAAGAGTCATTCAATATCCATTTACAAGATACTACAAAATTCAATGAAAAGAGACAAACCCTTTTTCTAATAAAATTACTTAAAATAGCATAACTTGTCAGAAAATCAATTTTATTATTTACATTACATGAAATATATGAAATTTTATAAAAACTGTCATAAAAATACATATAATATGCTCAATAATGAGATGAACATGTGATATATTATGGTAAGTGTTGGCTACCTTAGGTCTCTCAATGGATCTCCACATTATGTCCACTAAAGGCTTGAGTGATCTATTTAAAACTTTGAATTTTATATGGTATTTTAGTGTTAACATGTAGTTCTAATGCTGCATCTTAGTCATATACGTGGCGGATGGGAGAGTACTAACCCCATTATGATTATTATTCTTGCATATCTCAAACCTCGGCCACGACAGTTTGGTCAAACTTCGGCCACAAGGATTGGGCTACAGTAGTCCCAAAACCTCGGGCCCGACGATTCAGCCTTCCACAAACATCGTGGATGAGGTATCCGGTACTCCGCAAACCTCGTGGACGATGTATCGCAACTCTCCGCAAACCTCATGGACGATGTATCCTAGCTCTCCGCAAACCTCATGGATGATGTATCCTAGTTATCCCCAAACATCGTCGGCGATATTTCGAGTTGTCTTCCAACACCATCGATGACGATGTTTCGCTGCTATACCTGACGCTATTAGTATGACCCGACTACACCATTTTCAATGGTGTATACTCTCTATGTACTGCTGTCTCTTAATTAGAACTCCTTCTTCTTACGTTAACATAAACAATATTAGATATTCTAGCATAACAGGCAAACAATAAAGGATCAAGTAATAAGGTTGAAGCCACGTTTTAAATCAAAAAAAGGAAAAAAAACTCAGGCATTGTTGGAGGCAACTTCAACATACAAGGAAAGAGCGTCATACAAATAAAATCGTTTATTAAACTTTATACTTAACTTGGATAATGAGCTTGATGAAGCACTGTAGGTTGGAGCTAAGCTTCACTTCCCCAAAATCCTTAGATCTGCTATGAATAAGGCAACTTACTCGGAGCTCGATTCAAAGAAATCGATCTAGAAGAATAGCATCGAATTTGCGAAGGTTACGTTGACCTAGAATGCAGAAGAGAATGGCGGGATTTGGGGCAGGAGAGGTGATGCGCATCAACGGTGTTAAGTGGAGAAGAAGCGGAGAATAGAGAAGCCCTTATTTGTGGAGTTTTATACTTTGAGAGGAGCACGTGAGTAAAAACCTTATTACTGGCATTTTAACATTTAAATTCATATAGAATAGAATATAAATGATTCATATATACCAAGTAAATTCAAATGGTATTTTGACATTGTTAAAGTGCTCGACACTACGTAGAGCCTGCCTACCCACATGGCATCTTATTATTAGGTTTCTAGTTGAATTAAAAAAAAAATTTAGTAGATGAGAGGACTTGGGAGGATATAATAAATTTTTTTGTTCGAAGAGATAAAAGAGAAATTTTTTATTTTTTATTTTTTTCCTAGAAGTTCTCTTTGATCTTTTATGACTAGGTGTAGCTATGGGGAAGCATCCCAAAGATCTTGAAAGCTTCTTCTATAGGACTGACGGAAGACTTTCACTTAAGTCCTTGAGGTTTACTTGTTATACAGGTCCATAATTTTGAAAACATGCCAGATAAGTCCTTAAAATTTATTGTATAGGTTATTGTGTTCCTTCTGTGATGGTATTCGTTAAACGAAGTCAAAATTATGAAAAATATCTTTTTTACCTTTGATTTTTACGGCTGCCCGCCGTATCGGAGTCCTCGCGCAGGCCGCTGGCAGCGCGCTCAAGCGGTCGCACGAGCTAGTGTCTGCGTGCGGATAGCCGCTCCCGGATAGCCAGTGGCTCGCGGGACGCCAGCTCGCGGCCCTGCGCTCAGTGCGTCGGCACGCTGGTCGCCGCAGCACGCGGCTCTATTCGTCGGCTCGTGGCCCCGCGCTCAGTGCGCCTACTCGAACGTCGGTGCGCGCGGAGGTTACAATTATAAATTTTCAATAAAAAAAATTATAATTTTTTTAATTAAAATTTTGATTTAATCGAATATTTAATGAAAGCTGTTTAATTGAACCTTATTGGAAGCTTTTTATAAATATTAAAGACCACAATGACCTATATAGTAAGTTTTGAGGACCTGTCTTGCATATTTTCAAAATTATGGATCTGCGTGGCAAGTTGAGTAAACCTCAGGAGAATAGGTGGAATTTATAAACTTAGTTATTATATTGGGATATGTGAGGGATGTGATATAAGTTAGTTATTATTTTAGTAATGTGTATAATGTGAAATAAAGTTAATTTTTAATATTAAATTTTATGTGTGATGTGATATGCCAGATTAAAATTAACTCAGGTTAATTTTTAACTTTAAAACAAACGGGGCCTAAATTATTATTTTATTTCATATCCAACATAATTTTTAATATAAATCTCTTTATATTATATTATACATATTTTTTAAAATGATTTTCACAAAAAATTTTAAACTATTTTTTTTCCTCCCACTTCTTTACTTAAAATAAATAAATAAATAAAAACACCAAGTTTGGGCAGAAGGAAAGTAATATTTCAATGAACAGATTGTTACGAAGTCAACGGTCAATGCCAACAAAGTCATCAACGCGCCATCTTCTTCTCAACTCCTTCCTGCAATAATCCTTCCATTCTCAGCATTCTCCGTTAATGGCGCTCGCCTTCTCTCCTCGTCTCCTTCTTCTTCTTCTTCTTCTTCTTCTTCTTCTTCTTCTTCTTCTTCTTCTTCTTCTTCCTCTGCAAATCATACTAGTGCTATTTCTCGCTTCCAAATCCTCGGCCGAAGAACCCATTCTCTTCGCGTACTGCGGCAACACGACCAACGCCCCCGCGAGACCTTACAAATCCAACCTCGACGCCCTCATCTCCAAGCTCACCGCTTCTACCCCCAATCTCACTTCCCTCTACTCCAGCATCACCCTTGGCAACACCCCATCCTCCCAAATCTACGGCCTCGCGCAGGGCCGCCCGGATGTATCTCCGGCCACCTGCTTCGACAGCTTTAGCCAATCCGCTGCAGCTGCCGCCGGCGACTGCGTTGCCATATTCGGCGGTGGTAGCGGCTGCCTACTTCGGAGGTCTGCCTCCGCTACTCCGACCAGAGCTTCTACTCCCAGCCTGAAGTGTCGAATAATCGTCAACTAAGGAACATTGTAAACGCTTCGGATCCCGAGTATCATAGCCATAGGACGAACGGTTTGCTGCCGGGGTTAACTCCGATCCGCCAAAAATTTACGGGATGGCTTGGTGCACCAGAGATCTTAGCAGCGATGATTGTCTCCTTTGCCTCTGCCGGGCAGCGGAGTACTTGCCGTCCATGCGTGTCGGCGGCCAGGTTGTTACGGTGAGCTGTTCTCTGAGGTTTGAGACCAGTCCATTCTTCTCTCTGTCCATGGTGCAGCCGCCGTCTCAGCCAGTAGCATCACCGCCGGCTGCTATTGGGGGCGGAAAAGGTAATCCTTGTTCTCTTTGATCGAATCAAAAGATAAAATTTTTGTTTGGTGGGAGCCTCAAAAACACCACAAAGCTGAGGCAGTAAAGGAATCAAGCTGAGCCGAGTAGTGTACTGTTCAAGTTTAAGCTCGTTTATTAACAGCTTGTTCGAGCTTGAGCTCAGTTCATTTGAGCCGAGTAGTGTTTTGTTCTCTTTACCAGTCTTCTAAGAAATAAAAATTTATTCAACTACTTGTGTCAAATTAAAATAGAATTCATCGAGACATTTTTTGCTAGGATCAAACATGATGAGACGTCTACCCTGGTTCCTCAATAGACTGGCCTGTCGACACACTCGCCTATTGTGTTTGCCATCAAGGATTGAGTTGTGCCTGCCTACTGAGGTGTCTCGAGCAAGCCCTCTTGATTTACAACAATGAAAGTCTGCTTGTCTTTGTTTGCCAGATTCTACGGCAAAGTCCAGATTCTTCTTATAGCAATTCTCTATTATGTGGCTGGAAATCTTATAAAGAGTGCTATATTTTACCACATTATTTTCCTACAGATTTGAAAACCTATCCTCTGTTTATGAGAAATACGTAAGAAATATCTCATATTAGATGATTAACAATAAATTAAAATGTAGATATACAAGAGCTGACCTTTGCCTATTGTCCAAGGTTTTTGAGTTAAAAGACATCCATCATTTGTGTATTGTCCTTAATTTTATTCCTCACGGTATCACTCCCTAGGCCGGCAAATGGGTCAGGTTGATTAGAGTTCTTATGTAAATTCCGACTCAATTAGATAGGTAATTATACCAAAATAAAAATCGATTATCCAACCATAATTAGGCGTGATCTGATCCCCTTCTAGGCTAAGGTCTCAGATCGACCCCCGCCCCGATCAATTAAGGCCCAACTCATTTGTATTCTGTAGAAATAAACATATAATAGATATATAACCGGATCTTATATGCAAAATAGTCAAAAATTGGGATAACTATGAGTAATTACTAAAATAAAGACCGATTATATGCAAAGTAGCCGAAGTTTTGATAATTTTAAAGTCGATCTTTTTAAAATTCCCAAGTGAACTGAATTTACTTTGTATATTACTAATATGGAGAATTTTTCATAAGCAATTATGAGTTATTATTATTATATAACAACAACAACTAAGTCTTAATCCCTTTAAGTGGGATTAGCTATATAAATTCTTTATTTTTATTGCACTCTACTACTCATTCGTATTAGCATTTTTATTTTTGCTATACTTATTTTATTAGTATATTTCTGCTTTACAAGTCAGCATTTAGCGCCACATATATAAAATCATTAATTTTAGTATTACTTCTCTCATAAAATTTATTTTTGACTTTGAGTGGGATTAATGTGCTAGATATATTTCACCACTTTATCTATCATACTTGGATCTTGTCAATAAAACCATCATCTATTTCTATGTCATTTTGTATAATTAAATTATAAACTATTTTTATGATTTACAATATAAGATGAGTTTGTGATTAAGAAATATTTGATTATTGCGGTCCTGACCAGATCCGACCTGCCCACATTAATTTATGATAACTTACATGCATCTCAAACTCGTCAAATGCTAAAATATGATAAATTCAGGCTTTTGGTTTCACTTAAATCTTCTATTATATGTTCAGGGAAAGGCAGCAAAACAGTAAACACTGTAGTTATCATAGTCATCTCAGTTACCTCTGCATTTGCAATCTTGTGTGCTATCTTGTTTATGCTAAAGAGGAGGAAGAAGTCACCGAAAGAGCTTTCAAACTGTAAGACCTCCTTGATCTTCTTCTTCAAAGTCAATAAAGGAATTCTAAAACATGTTATGTGTTCTCTTTAATGACACAATGCACTTGTGAATATAGTTGTAGACCAAGAGGAGGACATAAGCAGCTTTGAAAACCTCTTACTTGATTTGGGAATCATCAAAATGGCGACAAGTAATTTTTCAGAAGAAAATAAGCTTGGGGAAGGTGGATTTGGGCCAGTTTATAAGGTATAGTATTTTGCTGTGTTAATTAGATGATTCAACTCAACTAGAATCCTTCTCATGGCTCAAGACTAGAATAGGAGGAGAAGCTTTGCTATTTTGAGCATTAAGGAAACATGATCACGTATGAATCTAATTCTTCAAGGCCAAGTAATTGAAAAATGATTGTATACTCAAAACATCTGAGATACTATAGGTGAAATTCATTTATTGCATGATTCTAGATTTTAAAAAAATATTGAAGAGTTTTGCATTTGAAACATTCAGGGTTTGCTACGAGATGGCAAGCAAATAGCAGTGAAAAGGCTCTCAAGAACATCATCACAAGGGCTTCATGAATTGAAAAATGAGGTTGTTTTACTTGCGAAGCTTCAGCACAAAAACCTTGTCAAATTATTGGGTTGCTGCTTGGAAGAGAATGAAAAGTTGCTCGTCTACGAATACCTTCCTAATGCAAGCCTTGACAAATTTATATTTGGTCTGTATTATATTTGCATTTACTATGGTTTATGCTGAAGCTTACTCTAAAGACATTTAATTTTTCTTCTTTTTGCATATTGAAGCTCAAGATCCTATTAAGCGATTCCAGTTAGATTGGGTAACCAGGTACAAAATTATTGAAGGTACAGGTAGAGGACTCCTCTATCTTCACGAAGATTCAAGGCTTCCAATCATTCATAGAGATCTGAAAGCAAGTAACATTTTGCTAGACAACTCCATGAGGCCTAAAATTTCTGATTTTGGCCTAGCTAGGCTCTTCAACAATGATGAAACAGAGCAAAACACTAACCGAATTGTTGGCACATAGTAAGTGTAATATCTTTATTTCAAGAAATTACTAGTACATAGATCAAAATTCTCTAATTTTTTTTGATAGTGGATACATGGCGCCAGAATATGCAATGCATGGTCACTTTTCTACTAAATCAGATGTATTTAGCTACGGAGTATTGATACTTGAGATCATCAGCGGAACAAGAAATGTTCGATTTAGAGACTCAACATCTTTGAACCTCCTCAGCTATGTAAGAAAGTTTATATTCACTGTCCATTCTGACAAATTAATTACAAAAAGTTATGCTTTTCTTACATTTTTATGCTAATTACTACTTGATTCTTATTGTTTGATAAACCAACATCTCAGTTATTTCATATTATATCTTTATTAAAGATACAGATTTCACTTTCTGAGAAATATTAGTGACAAATATAGAAGTTTTGGTTAAAATTCCTTAAAGAGATTGATTTTGAGGGGCAGTGCATTCCCCTTTTGTTAAAATTCTTACAAATACTAATTAATTGATGTTGTTTTTTAAAATGTGAAAAAACTGACAAAAAAATTATACTTAAACAATTTTCAATAACCAATATTCTTCGTGGCATTTCATCGAATAGGCTTGGCAAAACTGGAATGGAAGAACAACATTACAAGTAGTAGATCAATGTCTTGGAAATGATTACAATACAAAAGAAGCATTGAGATGCATTCAAATTGGGCTTCTTTGTGTCCAGAATGAGCCATCTCTACGACCAAGCATGGCTTCAGTGATGCAGATGCTTAGTTCATATTCTTTCATGCTTCCCAAGCCATTAACGCCAAGATTCTATGCTGGGGACTTAGGAGATGAATTAGAGATTAATATTTTTGAGAAGATGAGCCTTCCAAACTCTGCAAATATTGTCACTATTAGTGATGTGGAAGCTAGATAGCAATTTGATATTTGCTCATGTTGATGCCATATTTCAACATCAAAATTGTCTCTTTATTGCAATTGCAAATTTTAATATTTTCTTAATTAGCAATATTTTATTTTAGTGTAATAGCTTTGGTGTGATCCACTTTTGCTTTGCCATCACAGAATCCACCAAAGATTGTATTGTTGACGTTGTGGCCTTTACATACTAAAGCTTTTGATTCATCTAGCAGAACCTCTGATTTTTGACACATAAACTCGGTAATGCTATGTCTCTTGTAGCCTTGAAATTAACTTGACTTAGCTTTAGTTAGATATCTAAAAGTGTCCTATTAAACAAGTCGACTCAATTTAAGTTAGTTCAAACTACTTTAACAGAGCATGCAGCCATCTCCAAAATTTTTTTTTTCTAGTTAGAGTTTTCGCTTGCTAATTCTCTTTTTGGCTCTTGATCAGATTTTTAGCTCTTCATCCTACAAATCCTTGGGCAGATAACTCATTTTCTTTGGAATCTTGATCGGATTTAACTTTCTTGCTCATGCTAATTGTCTGTGTTAAACTCATTGATTTTGTCGATGATAAATACATTAATAATAATATACTAAATTAATCTCTCATTTATTAGTACATGTAGAGAACCTAAGCTTTTCATCGAGATATTCTTGGCTCTAATTGATGAAATCAAGCTAAGAATAAATTTAAATAAAATTGATGAAGATCCCTAATAAAAATAACATCAAGTCATGTACTTTAAGATATTTATCAGCACGTAAAACTTTTTAACCTCGTTATTTCAATTCAAAAACTCTTTGATGTTAAGAGTTCTAGATGATATGCCTGCTAAAATTTTTGTGAGAACTTTTTTGTTCTCATTTGCGAAGCACTGGATCAATGTCGGCTGAGAGTTTCTTATCAAAGAAAGAATTTTCATTTAAGAAATTCAATTTGGTGTTAATTGAGGTGGTCACTCTTCTTGCATTTTTTTCTTAGGTCTACTTTCTTTGTTACATTTCTCGTAGCATGAGAATGCTTTATGTGGACAGTAAGTTACAATTCTTTTTTTAATCATAACTGACAAAGTTGTTGGAAGGTTTTGATAATTGAAAATTTCAACTAAGAATAGTCTAAATTGGATAATTAAAATATTTGAAAAAAAAATTAAAAAATTAATTTTCAAATTTTACAATTTCATTGTTTAAGAACTAAGTTGTGATCCGATGATTCAAATATTCTTCCAAACAAACATCTTTATTATTTTAGAGGATTTAATTTGATATCAGAACATTATGAAATTTTAAATCAGTGCTCTTAATGCAAAATGAAACAAGAAATGCAATCTTAACACAAAATTAAACATAAAATGTTATCTTAACATTTAATATGAAATACAATTTATCATGTGAATAATATGAAATTAATAAGTTAATATCAATTAACATGCAAAAGTTGAGGTGAAGTTAGGATAGTTTGCTTGTTCACGAGATTTTTGTGAAAATTCTAAAAGAAATTAATGCGTTCAAAGAAATTTCAATGATTAGATTAAGAGAATAAAAATATTTATCAAACACTCAAATTAGCTTAAACATGAAAAAGAAGGGAGCATGGCAAGTGAACAATTGAATTTTACCGTTAATTAACTTTAGAAGACCTGTAACATGAAGGTTCTTTAAAAGAAGCAAATGAAATAAAATAACACAAAAAAAATGAAAGAAACCCTAAAAACATGAGAAAATAGTGAAAAATCGGCCAAAAAGTGGTGATGCGAAGCCCTAAATTCAGATAAATTATTAACGTGACATGTGTATTGCACCTGTGCATATTATTATTATTATTATTAACTTGTTTATGTCTCCTCGTGCTTTAAACACACGAAATAATTATTCTTAGGGGGTGTTTGGATCGTTGTTATCTTAGTGTTATGTTATGTAATCTAGATGTTATGACATCTTTTGATTAATAATTTTATAATTTTATAGAAAATTATTTATACATATCATTAAATCAAATAACTATTTTCTCTAGATAACATAACATAACGTCAAGATAACATTGATTCAAACGCCCCCTTAAATTCAAGATAACAAGATGGACGAATCTTTTTGATGTAATACGAATTTAACTGTCCCACAATAATTAGTCCATTGACCCAATCTCCCATTCCTACACTTGGTGGCTTAAATCACCTCATGAAATGGGAAGAGTTTTACAAATTTGACTCAAATAAAATTTAAGGATTATTATACTCAGGTCTTTAAATTTAAGGCTTATTATCACACAGGTCTATCTTTTTAAAATTATAATATCAGGTCCCTAGTACGAGTCTTTTTTAATTTTTTATTATTAAAAAAATTTAAAATTACCATTATACCCTTACCTCTCTGTCTCCACCCAATTCGACGGTCGTGCGCAGTCGCCGCACTACTCCGCGTGGCTGCCGGCGGCTTCGCGCGGCCACGAAACACTACCATCAGCTGCGCTGGGTCACGCGGCCGCCGAATCGGGAGGAGAGAGAGAGAGGGGTCTCCTCCCGATTCGGCAGCCGCGCCACCCCCGCGTGGCCTCCGGCGGCTTCCCCTGGCCGCGCGACGTCGCGTGGCTGCCGGATGGGGATGAGAGAGGGGGGGAGTCTCTCTCTCCTCCCTATCCAGCGGGCCGCGCCACCTGGGAGCTCGATTCCAAGAAAGCGAACTAGAAGAATAACACTGAATTTGCAAAGGTTACGTTAAATCTCTGCAAATCAGGGATGCACGACCTAGAATGCAGAAGAGAATGGCGAGATCTGGGGCAGGACAGGAGATGCGCATCAACGGTGTTAAGTGGAGAAGAAGTGGAGAAGAAGCGGAGAATAGAGAAGCCCTAATCTGTGAAATTTCATATTTTCTGGTTGACGAGGAGATGATATAATTTTTTTTTTTTGTTGGAAGCGGTAAATGAGAAATTTTTTGTTTTTTTTTTGGTAGAAGTTCTCTCTGATCTTTTATGACTAGGCGTACATCCCAAAGATCTTGAAAGCTTCTTCTATAGGACTGCCGGAAGACATTCAGCCAATTTCGGAGTAAAAGTTTTGTGCTAAGGTTCTTTCCTTGTAAAAAATAAAAAATAAATGAAAAAAAAAACAGAGCACCAGTTTGGGCAGAAGGCAAGGGATATTCCAATGAACAGATTGTTACAAAGTCAACGGTCAATGACAACAAAGTCATCAACGCGCCTTCTTCTTCTCAACTCCTTCCTGCAATAATCCTCCCATTCTCAGCTTTCTCCGTTAATGGCGCTCGCCTTCTCTCCTCGTCTCCTTCTTCCTCTTCTTCTTCATCTTCATCTTCTTCCTCTGCAAATCATACTAGTGCTATTTCTCGCTTCCAAATCCTCGGCCGAGGAATCCATTCTCCTCGCGTACTGCGGCAACACGACCTACACCTCCGCAAGCTCTTACAAATCCAATCTCGACGCCATCATCTCCAAGCTCACCGCTTCTACCCCCAATCTCACTTCCCTCTGCTCCAACATCACCCTTGGCAACACCCCATCCTCCCAAATCTACGGCCTCTCGCAGTGCCGCCCGGATGTATCTCCGGCCATCTGCTTCGACTGCCTCAACCGATCCGCTGCAGCTGCCGCAGGCGACGGCGTTCCCATATTCGGCGGTGGTAGCGGCTGCCCACTCCGGAGGTCTGCCTCCGTCCGCGCAGACCACTGCGTGCTCCGCTACTCGGACCAGAGCTTCTACTCCCAGCCTGAAGTGTCGGATTATCTTCAAATATATAACACTGTAAACGCTTCGGATCCCGAGTTTCATAGCCAGAGGATGAACGGTTTGCTGGAGGAGCTAAAGTCTAAATCTGCTAACACAGAGTCCAGATTTGCTGTCGGGGTTACCCCCGATCAGCCGAAAATTTACGGGATGGCTTGGTGCACCAGAGATCTTAGCAGCGATGATTGTCGCCTTTGCTTCAACAGGGCAGCGGAGTACTTGCCGTCCATGCATGTCGGCGGCCAGGTTGTTACGGTGAGCTGTTCTCTGAGGTTTGAGACCAGTCCATTCTTCTCTCTGTCCATGGTGCAGCCACCGTCTCAGCCAGTAGCATCGCTGCCGCCTCAGCCAGTAGCATCACCGCCGGCTGCTATTGGGGGCGGAAAAGGTAATCCTTGTTCTCTTTGATCGAATCAAAAGATGAATTTTTTGTTCGGTGGGAGCCTCAAAAACACCACAAAAAGCTGAGGCAGTGAAGGAATCAAGCTGAGCCGAGTAGTGTTCTGTTCAAGTTTAAGCTCTTTTATTAACAGCTTGTTCGAGCTTGCGTGCAGTTCCTTTGTGTAAACCCGACTACCTATGTCAAATTAAGATAGAATCCATCGACACATTTTTCATCTGGTTCAAACATAACTAGACACTTTGGATCCTTAATAGACTGGCCTGCCGCCGACGCACTCTCCTATTGCGTTTGCCATCAAGGATTAAATTGCCAAGAGTTGACCTTTGCCTATTGTCTAAGGTTTTTGAGTTAAAAGACATCAATCATTTGTGTACTATCCTCAATTTCGTTCCTCAAGGTGTTACTCCCTAGGCCAGCAAATGGGTCAAGTCACCTAGATTTCTTATTTGAATTCTGACTCAATTTGATAGGTAATTATACTAAAATAAAAATCAATTATTCATGATCTGATCCCCTTTTAAGGTAGGGTCCCGGAGAGACTACGCCCCAATCAATTAAGACTCAACCCATTTGTATTCATTAGAGTTAAACATATAATAGATATATAACCAGGTTCTTATATGCAAAATGGTCAAAAGTTAGGATTGCTATGAGTATATTACCTAAACCGATTATATACAAAGTAGTCGATGTTTTGATAATTTTAAAGTTGATCTTTTTAATTTAAAATTCCCAAGTGAATTGAATTTACTTTGTATATTACTAATATGGAGTATTTTACATAAGCAATTATGACTTATTATTATTATTATTAAACAACAACAACAACAACAACAACAACAACAACAACAACAACAACAATTAAGTCTTAATCTCACTAAGTGAGATTACATAATTTTTTTTATTTTTATTCCATTCTACTGCTAATCTATATTAGTATTTTCATCTTTGCGATGCTTATTTTATTACTATATTTTTGCTTTACAACCCAGCATTCAGCACCACATAAAATCGTTGATCTTAGTATTAGCTCATAAAATTAATCTTTGAATTTGAGTGAGATTAATGTACTAACTAGATATATTCCACCACTTGAATTTTGTTAATAACATCATCTATTTCAATGTTATTTTGTATGATTAAATTATAAATTATTTTTATGATTTACAATATATGATGAGTTTGTGATTAAGAAATATTTGATTATTTTGGTCCTGACCGGACTCGACCTGCCCACATTAATTTATAATGATTTACATGTACCTCAAACTTGTCAAATGCTAAAATATGATAAATTCAGGCTTTTTTAATTTCACTCAAATCTTTTATTATATGTTCAGGGAAAGGCAGCAACACAGTAAAAACTTTAGTTATCATCGTCATCTCAGTTACCTCTGCATTTGCAATCTTGTGTGCTATCTTGTTTATGCTAAAGAGGAGGAAGAAGTCACTGAAAGAGCTTTCAAACAGTAAGACTTCCTTGATCTTCTTCTTCAAAGTCAATGAAGGAATTCTAAGACATGTTATGTGTTCTCTTTAATGAAACATAGTGTACTTGTGAATGTAGTTGTAGACCAAGAGGAAGACATAAGCAGCTTTGAAAACCTCTTACTTGATTTGGGAATCATCAAAATGGCAACAAGTAATTTTTCAGAAGAAAATAAGCTTGGGGAAGGTGGATTTGGGCCAGTTTATAAGGTATAGTGTTTTGCTGTGTTAATTAGATGATTCGCTAATCCTCCTTTAAAAATCAAGACTATGACGGATTCAACTCAACTAGAATCCTTCTCATGGCACAAGAATAGAATAAAAGGAGAAGCTTTGCTATTTTGAGCATTACAACAACAACAACAACAACCAAGCCTTAATCCCACTAGGTGGGGTCGGCTACATGAATTCTTTGTTTCCATTGCGCTCTATCAGTTACCAAATTCTTATTTAAGTTTAAGTAACTAAGATCACTCCTTATAGTTTCTTGTCATGTCTTTTTTAGTCTTCCTCTTCCTCTTTGCTATTTTGAGCATTAAGGAAACATAATCGAGTATGCATCTAATTCTTCGAGGCCAAGTAATTAAAAAATGATTGAATACTCGAACATCTGAGATACTATTGGTGAGATTCATTTATTGCATGATTCTAGATTTTAGCAAAATATTGAAGAGTTTTGCATTTAAAACATCCAGGGTTTGCTAGGAGATGGGAAGCAAATAGCAGTGAAAAGGCTCTCAAGAACATCATCACAAGGGCTTAATGAATTGAAAAATGAGGTTGTTTTAGTTGTGAAGCTTCAGCACAAAAACCTTGTCAAATTATTAGGTTGCTGCTTGGAAGAGAATGAAAAGTTGCTCGTCTACGAATACCTTCCTAATGCAAGCCTTGACAAATTCATATTTGGTCTGTGTTATATTTGCATTTACTGTATTTTATACTGAAGCCTACTCTAAAGACATTTAATTTTTCTTCTTTTTACATATTGAAGCTCAAGATCCTATTAAACGAGCCCGGCTAGATTGGGTAACCAGGTACAAAATTATAGAAGGTACAGGAAGAGGACTCCTCTATCTTCACGAAGATTCACGGCTTCAAATCATTCATCGAGATCTGAAAGCAAGCAATATTTTGCTAGACAACTCCATGAGGCCTAAAATTTCCGATTTTGGCCTAGCTAGGCTCTTCAATAATGATGAAATAGAGCAAAATACTAACCGAATTGTTGGCACATAGTAAGTGTAATATCTTTATTTCAAGAAAGTACTAGTATATAGATCAAAATTCTCTAATTTTTTTTTTTGATAGTGGATACATGGCGCCAGAATATGCAATGCATGGTCTTTTCTCTAATAAATCAGATGTATTTAGCTATGGAGTATTGATACTTGAGATCATCAGTGGAAAAAGAAATGTTAGATTTAGAGACTCAACATCTTTGGACCTCCTCAGCTTTGTAAGAAAGTTCATATTCACTGCCCATTCTGACAAATTAATAACAAAGTTTTGCTTTTCTAACATCTTTATGCTAATTACTACTTGATTCTTATAGTTTTATAAACCAATATCTCAGTTATTTCATATTATATCTTTATTAAAGATAAAAATTTCACTCTCTGGGGAATATTAGTGACAAATATAAAAGTTTTGGTCAAAATTTCTTAAAGAGATTGATTTTGAGGGACAGTGCATTCCCCTTTGATTAAAATCCTTACAAATACTAATTGATTGATGTTTTTTTTTTTTTTTTTTTTTTACTAATTGATTGATGTTGTTTGATGATGTTTTTTAAAATGTGAAAAAACTGACAAAAAATTTAACTTAAACAATTTTCACTAACCAATATTCTTCATGGCATTTCATCAAATAGGTTTGGCAACACTGGGATGAAAGAACAACATTACAAGTAGTAGATCAATGTCTTGGAAATGATTACAACACAAAAGAAGCATTGAGATGCATTCACATTGGGCTTCTTTGTGTCCAGAATGAGCCATCTCAGCGTCCAAGCATGGCTTCAGTAATGCTGATGCTTAGTTCATACTCTTCCATACTTCCCACACCATTAACACCAGGATTCTATACTAGAGAGGGTTTTTCCAGTGAATCTGAATCTCTAATATCGAGAGGATCAGAGACTAATGTTTTCGACAAGATAAGGCCTCCAGACTCTGAAAATGTTGTCACTATAAGTGATATGGAAGCTAGATAGCTGTTTGATGTTGCTCATGTTAATGCCATATTTCAACACCAAAAGGCAATTATTCAATGTAACAGCTTTGTCGTGATCCTCTTTTACTCTCCCATCTTAGAATCAAGTGAAGATTACATTGCTGACATCATGGCTTTTATATACTGAAGCTTTTGGTTCATCTAGTGGAGCTATTGATCTTTGGCACATAGTCTCAGATGATGCTTGACCTCGTGCTGCCTTAAAACTAGCTTGACTCGACTTCAGTCAGATATACATATGAGAGCGCCCTTCATTTGTTAAAATGACTCGAGTGTGTTTGGATTAATTCTAACTACTTCATAAGGGTAGCTATCTCCAAAATCTTCTTCTTTTTTCTAATTAAAATTTTGACTAGGTAAGTTTTGCACACTAGTGCACTTTTCGGCTCTTGATCATGCAGATCCTTAGGGTAGATGACTTGTTTTCTTTGAAATCCTTGTCAAATTTGACTTCATGCTCATCCTTCTCGAGCATGCTAATTGTTCGTCGACTGTAACATTTGTTGGATCGCTTGTCATCTTGATTATATTAGTAACATTTAATCCCATTATTATGCTTGTATAGGTTGCTATGTTTCTAATAATTCTGAGAGCTGTTCCTCAAGTGTGTAAGTTGGTTTTAGCTTGCTTCCACCCCAACTTGCTTCCTCATTGGTTAATTGATCCTACTATTCGTCTTTTGGGATTAGTTGAGTCACATCTGAAACTATAATGACCATAGGAAAATCCCGTTTTAGTTGGCCTCATTCTGTGGGATTCGACCTTCATGGCAAGCCCATAGCCTTGTCAAAATTTTAACCTAAATGGAACGTAACCTAGTCTTAGATGGAGATTCACACGATATGTGGCGAGCAACTTGTTATGCCTTTAACTCCATAAAATTATTACGAGAAGCAGCTCGATGAAATTCTTTAATATAGATATGTAGCTTGCACGATTGCCACTAATAGTTTTGATATTTCAGATATAATAATTGGTCATAGTCTATTGGTAGGAATTTTACAAAAATCAGCTTATTCATCCTCTTCCGAGGTCTGATAAGCTACTTCGCTTATTTTTTCGATTTGTCTGTAAACGGGGCCATAAAGTTGAGATGAAGTGAGATTATGTTTCCTAGTTTTGCTACTACTTGTTCACTATTTTTGTAAAATTTTTGAAGGAAATGATTTGAGGGGGCATTTGTTTCGATGTTATTTAGTTTTATGTTATGTAACTAGATGTCATGACATCTAAATGTCATCTTTTGACTAATAATTTTATAATGTAATAGAAGATTCCTTATAGATGTTATTAAATCAAATAATTATCTTCTTTAGATAACATGACATAACACCAAGATAGCATTAAACCAAACGCCCCCTAAGTCAAATTTTATCCAATACATCCAAACCCAATGCAAATTTTACTTATTGAGTCGAGTTACATGCAATTCATGGTTAACTCAAAATTTTCAAGTTTAAATCAACTCAAAATCTTATTGATTTAAGTTAACTCAAACTCATAATTTTTGATTTTAGTTCAACTTGAAATTAAATTTAAATTGATTTCAATTGCACCTAAAATTTCAAAATTTGTAATTTGAAAAACATAAACTAACGGTAGTATATTATTAATTCTCTAGTAACTTTACATATTTTTAATTAATTATCTTAGTGACTTTGAAGGCAAGATGCAGTCATGGGCTGTATATTAGACGAGTTTTGAGCGAAGATGTCTTTTCTCACACAATTAGAGCTGTAAATGAGTTGAGTTCTTGCAAGCTGGTCACAAGTTGAGTAGATTACGTACTCTTTCTCACTCATTTAGAAATTATTATAAGTTCAATTGATTATAAGTTAAATTTATTTTATTTTAGCTTGATTGGATATCAGATTAATTTTGAATCAAATAAAATACAAATAAATTTAAATTGAGTTTAAGTTTCATAAAAAATGGTCAACCCTATTTTATCGTCTTTCAAAAAAAAAATTATTGAGTTCTGGAACCCACCAACACGTGAGCTTGGCACTTAATCCTAGCATGCAGTGTAGGCGTGCAGAACTTTGCTAAGCTCATAGTTATGCTTTTTTATATTATACGAGTATTTGTTTAATTTGTATATTCATAAAAAAATTCATAAAAGGCAAAATTAAATCATACAAAATATGAAATGAATATACCAATTATGACATTTTGAATGAATATTTTCTGTTTGGTATGAGTATTTTTTTTTTTATTTTCTATGATTTATTATGAGTATTTTGAAATTTCTATTCCAAATTTCCAAATGGTGTTAAAGTCGGTCGTCAGTCTTAACGGGCCAGATTTTTCTAAGTCTAAACAGTTCACTATCAACGCGCCATTTCTTCTCCACGCCACTCCTTGCTACAAGTCTAGAATTTCCGCCTCTCATTCTCACCATTCTCTGCTGATGGCGCTCGCCTCCTCTACTCGTCTTCTTCTTCTTCTTCTTCTTCTTCTTCTTCTTCTTCTTCTTCCTCCTCTGCATATCATACTGCTACTATTTGTAGCTGCCAAATCCTCTGCCCAGGAACCAATTCTCTTCGTGTACTGCGGCAACACCAACTACACCTCCCCAAGCCCCTACGAATCCAACCTCGACGTCCTCATCTCCAACCTCACCGCTTCTACCCCCAATTTCACTTCCCTCTACTCTACCGTCACCGTTGGCAACACCCCATCTTCCCAAATCTACGGCCTCGCGCAGTGCCGCCCGGATGCATCTCCGGCCACGTGCTTCGACTGCCTCAACCGATCCGCCGCAGCTGCCGCCGGAGACGTAGTTCCCAACTCCGGCAGCTGCCCTCTCCGGAAGTCCGCCTCCGTCCGCGCTGACCACTGCGTGCTCCGCTACTCCGACCAGAGCTTCTACTCCCAGCCCGAAGAGTTGAAGTATATTGAATATAGGAACGTTTCGAACGCTTCGGATCCGGAGAGGTTTAGCCAGAGAGTGAATGCTCTGATGGAGGAGATAATGCCGGAAGCTGCTAATGCTGAGTCGAGATTCGCTGTTGGGGTTTCCAACTCCTCCAATCTGGAGGACATTTACGGGATGGCATGGTGCACCAGAGATCTGTACAGCGCTGATTGTGACCTTTGCTTTATCCAAGCGATTCGGCACCTGCCGTCCCTGAAACTCGGTGGCCGTGTTTTTCTGGTGAGCTGTTCTCTGAGGTTTGAGATCTACGCATTCTTCTCTTTGCCGCCTACTGAGTCAAAAACATCGCCACCTTCAGAATTGGGGAATGCCCAGGCTCTATCGGCTGCAGCTGTGGATGGAACAGGTGATGCTACCTTGGCCCTGTTTGCATCTTAAGATATTCTGATCATTTCTCTACCTAAAAATGAAAAATTATAAATAAACCTTTGACATGCAACACCAAAATGAGAGAAAACTATATAGATTTATTAGGCCATGTAAAAATATGAACAACTTGCATGTGCCTCAAACTTTTCTGATGTTAAAATAGTATGAAATTAGGCTTTGGGTTTTGACAAATCTTTTTGTATATGTTCAGGGAAGGAAAACAACACAGCAAAAACCGTAGTTATCATTGTGATTCCAATTGCTTTTGCCTTGATAGTCTTGTGTGTTATCTTGCTTATGCTATGTAAGAGGAAAAAGTCATTGAAAGAGTTTTTAAACAGTAAGAGTCCCTTGATCTTCTTCTTCAAAGTCAATCAAGGAGTTCTAAGACATATTAGGTGTTGTGTTTAATGACAGATAATGTACTTGTGAATGTAGTTTTAGACCAAGCGGAGGACATAAGAAGCATTGAAAATCTCTTACTTGATCTGAGAATTATAAAAACAGCAACAAGAAATTTCGCAGAAGAAAATAAGCTTGGGGAAGGCGGATTTGGGCCCGTTTACAAGGTATGGTGTTTTATTGTGTTGTCAATTACATGATTCGCAAAATCAACCTATAAAACTAGAACTAGGGCGGATTTGACTCAACTGAAATCTTTCTTTTGGCATAAGAATTGAATATATAGAAGGAGAATCATTGTAGTTTTGAGTATTAAGGAAACATGTCTGTGCGTGGATCTAATTCTACAAGGTCAAGTAATTGAAAAATTATTGTATACACAAAACAGTTAAGATACTAGGTGTAATTCATTACTTGCATGATTCTCTTTTCTTCTTTTTGTCGTTTCTTTCTAATTCGCTATCTATATGTTAGAAACAAGAGAGTAGTAATTGATTCTAACAAAATATTTAAATTCTGCATTTGATGTGTCTAGGGTTTGCTAGGAGATGGGAAGCAAATAGCAGTAAAACGGCTCTCAAGAACGTCGTCACAAGGGCTTATTGAACTAAAAAATGAGGTTGTTTTGGTCGCGAAGCTTCAGCACAAGAACCTTGTCAAATTACTTGGTTGCTGCTTGGAAGAGAATGAAAAGCTGCTCGTCTACGAATACCTTCCTAATGCAAGCCTTGATAAATTTATTTTTGGTCTGTATCATATTCGCAATAGCTGTTATTTATGTTGCAGCTAGTTTGAGGACATTTAATATTCCTTTTTCTTATATATTGAAGATCAAGATCTTGTTAAGCGAGCTCAACTAGATTGGGGAATCAGATACAAGATTATAGAAGGTATAGGCAGAGGACTCCTTTATCTTCACGAAGACTCGCGACTTCAAATTATTCATCGAGATCTGAAAGCAAGCAATATTTTGCTAGACAACTCCATGAGGCCTAAAATATCAGATTTTGGCCTAGCAAGGCTATTCCATATTGATGAAACAGAGAAAATCACCAACCGAATTATTGGCACCTAGTAAGTGTAACATCTTTATGTCAAAGAATTACTGGCACGTAGATCAAAATTCTCTGAAATTTTAATTCTTTTTGATAGTGGATACATGGCACCAGAATATGCAATGCATGGCCTTTTCTCTACTAAATCAGATGTATTTAGTTATGGAGTATTGATACTTGAGATCGTCAGCGGAAGAAGAAATGCTAGATTCAAAGATTCAAGAAGCTCTTTCGATCTCCTCGGCTATGTAAGAAAGTTCAAATTCATTGCTCGTCCTAACAAATTAATAACAAAGTTTTACTTTGTTAACATCTTTATGCTATAAATAATGATAGCCTCCACAATTAGCCACAAAAAAGTTCTATGACCTTTGGATATTATTTTTATCCATTAATTTAGGGGATAGTACATTGTACTATATCCTTAACTATTGGTTAAAGTAATACCCAATGGTTCTAGAATTTTTGGTGGCTAGGCTTAGGGACTTCATCTCATTTTCTTTATGGTATTATTACTCAATTCATATATTTTGATAAAACAAGCTTCTTAGTTATTTCATATTATAGTTTTATTAAAATACAAATTTAAGTTTCTGGAGAATATCAATAACGAATATAAAAGTCTTGAACAAAATTCCCTAAAGAGATTGAGTTTTAGGGGTTATGCTTTCCCCTTTTATTGAAATGTTAATATAAACAGTTTAATAGATTAATGTTTGATGATTTTATTAAAAATGTCAAGAAGCTGACAGAAAAATTAAAGATAAGTAATTTTCACTGACCAATATTTTTTGTGGCATTTCATCGAATAGATTTGGCAAAATTGGGATCAAACAACAGCATTAGATGTAGTAGATCAATGTCTTGAAGATAATTACAATGCAAAAGAAGCAATAAGATGCATTCACATTGGGCTTCTTTGCGTCCAGAATGAGCCATCTCAGCGACCAAGCATGACTTCAGTGATGCAGATGCTTAATTCATATTCTCTCATGCTTCCCAGGCCATTAACACCAGGATTCTATGCTGGGGAGCCTTCTTTCTGTGAGTCTAAATCTCTAATATTGGGAGGTGGATTAGAGATTAATATTTTTGAGAAGATGAGGCCTCCAAACTCTGAAAATGTTGTCACTATTAGTGATGTGGAAGCTAGATAGCAATTTGTTGTTTGTTCATGCTGATGCTTTCAAATTCATTTGATTTTGATGATAACAAACACATTAATAATAATATGCTAGATTAATCTTCTATTTATTAGTATATGCAGTATCTATGCTTTTCAGGATCAAAGAAGATTGCCTATCGAGATGTTCTTGTCTTTAATTGATGAAATTAAGCTAAGAAAAAATCTAAATGAAGTTGATAAAGATCCCTAATAAAAAGAGGATCAGGCTGAAAAGTTTACTTTATAATTGTATTTATTCTAAAATTTTAGACCAACATATAAGTGCAAGAAATTTATAGCTCATTTATTTAGAGAAATTTAAAATAAACATTATTAAATTTATTTTTGATTTCTCTAGTTTTCGAATAATTTTTTGTTTTTCATTTTTAGATGAATTGAGATTTTCATGAAATTTTAAGTCGCATGTGTAAATCTTCCGATGATGTGTTTTCTTCAAATTTAAATCTTAAATTTTTTTTATTTAATTTAATCAATAATTTTATTTTTTAATGTGTCGCTTTAACTTTAATGATAAAATCTATTTTTAAATTTATATATATACTAATAATAAAAAATAACAGTTCTTTTTAAAATGAATAAATAAAGTTTATGAATTTTTTTTTCATTCAATTTTAGATGCTTTCAACTCATTTAAAATTTGATATTTTAAATTACTCGATTTTTTTAATTTCATTAACCTTACTTAATCCTCACTTATTTATTTTGTTCTTTAAAACTAGTCATAAAATAAGCCAAGTTGTTAGTTTTGTTTAATTTATAGAAAATTATAATAGCTAAATTACTCATTTACCCTTCATTTTATCTATAAATATGGTAGAGTTTGGGTAAAACCTACTCTTTTGGCAAACCAATTTTCCACTCTCTCATTGTTTAATTGAAAACTTTTCCCTCCAAACCTTAATTTTTTATTCATATCGCTGGAAGTAGATTCTATAGAGTTTTTGGATTTCAAAGGCCATTTTACATGAATATTCTCTTTTTCTCTTCGAATTAATTTTTTAAAAAATTTCTTAGATTTGTATACTACCCATTTTAGCTCTAAATAGTTTAAAATTTTTACAATAACTTTTGGCATCTTTACTTTATTTGAGATTTTTCTTGAAATTTTTTGATGAATGAATTTTTCTCTCTGATTTTATATTTATTTCTTTGTTTTTTAATTTTTATAATCTGCACGTGACCAAGAAAATTATAAAATTTTTACAGTAAATTCTCTAGATGAAATTACACTTATAATAAACTTTTTTGGCTAGCTTTATTCTGTATTAGTTTCAATTTTTTTTTAAGTTTTTTTTTACTTAATTTCACATTGTATTGAAATATTTCATTGAGTTTTATCTCCCTCTTTCTCTTATTTTGATCTTTAAATTTTACAGAATATTAAAAAGATAATACTAAGGGGGCGTTTGGTTCATTATTATCTTACTGTTATGTTATGTAATTTAGATATCATCTTTTGACTAATAATTGTATAATCTAATAGAAGATTACTTTTAGATGTCATCAAACTAAACAATTGCTTTCTCTAGATAACATTGTACCAAATGCCCCCTAAGATTTTTTTTAGAAATTTAAATTAGTTTTCTTGCACATAAAATTCTTATAAAATTTTAAATTAGGTTTATTTTATGGGTCATTTAGCTTCCTATACTTATTTTAGTCTCCCTATGTAAAGAGGAGCTTTTTTTACGATGTCCCTATGTAAAAACATTAGATGAGGTTGTTCCTCATCGTTGGTGAAAAGGATTGAGAGATTAAACTTTATCCACCATGAAAAGGTTGCATTGTGTGCCTTTGAACTGAAAATGCACAGATTTTCTCTTTGAACTTGAGCTTAAGCCTAGCCAAAATAATCTTGGACCCCGGAGGAGGAATAAAGGAGAGTAGACTAGGACCAAGTTTGGGTCGAACTACTATATATCGTATCTCATATTTTTCTTATTATGTTTGCTTTATTTCATATTGTATATCTCTTTGTTTTTGAGATTTAAATAGTTAAAGGCCATTGATTTCTTAAATTTGGAAAAGAGGCTGCTCTATTTCTTGGTAGGTTAGTAAATTTGTGTTTAAGTGATCATTACTTGCTTGGACTTAACCGATTCAACCAATGATTCAGGACAAAACTTAATTAAAATTAATTTTAATTAAATTATAGCAGTAAAATGGAGTAGGTTAATATATTAGGTGAATTCAATTCACTCGATAAAAAATATCTGATGATAAAAAATATCTGATGATTAAAAATATTCAAATTTATCTATCCCACTATAGTTAAAATAATTGTTCGTTAAATTTAATTTTTGCGCTAAAAGAATATTTACTTAATATAATTTATATTCAATAATTTACATTTTGCAAAAACATGACAGAAATATAAATAAGAATAACTGAATAAGATTTTAAATTAGTATAGGTTTCCAGGTCTCCCAGAAAGGACCTTAATACAACTTAGATGGTTCATTATTCTACAACTTAGATTGATATAATAAAAGATCGATGCATGCCACTGAGTCATAAGTTGGTCCATCCTACTATAAATTTGTAACATCCTGGTAAAATTTAAATTTAAATTTTTGATTAATTTCAACATCCCGTGATCTCATTGTAGAGGTATTGTTGGCTTTGGCTTTAGGAAAACTGCATGCTTGAGTGCCTCCCAGGAGGTCACCCATCCAGTGCTACTCCAGCCCAAGCACGCTCAACTATGAAGTTTTTCATCATTAGCCTCACGATTTTACCACAAAAAGCGTCTCTATTATTTGAGATCACATTATCTACTTATACAGCTCAGGATCTCCCTCCCTTTCCGATGTGGGACGATTCATTCATGTGCCCCTCTCACCACTTATTATTCGATCTAGAAGCCTGCCAGGAGCCGCACTTTGCCTCAATGATTCATTTTTATTAGGATATCACCCGGCGATCACTTCCCGCCCTCTTCGGCCACGGGCGTCACAGGCCCACCAGCTTTCGCATGGTTCGTCCTCGAACCACATCGTACTGCGTGAGGTCGGCTCTGATACCATATTGGAATATCCCGTGATCTCATTGTAGAGGTATTGTCCCCTTTGGCTTTAGGAAAACTGCGTGCTTGAGTGCTTCCCAGGAGGTCACCCATCCCAGTGCTACTCCAGCCCAAGCACGCTCAACTATGGACTTTTCCATCACTAGCCTCACAGTTTTGCCCCAAAAGGCGCCTCTACTATTTGAGATCATGTTATCTACTTATACAGCTCAGGATCTCCCTTCCTTTTCGATGTGGGACGATTCATTTATGTGCCCCTCTCACCACTTATTATTCAACCTAGAAGCCTGCCAGGAGCCGCACTTTGCCTCAATGATTCCTTTCTATTAGGATATCACCCGGCGATCACTCCCCGACCTCTTCGGCCACGGGCGTCACAGGCCCACCAGCTTCCGCATGGTTCTTCCTCGAACCACATCGTACTGCGTGAGGTCGGCTCTGATACCATATTGGAATATCCCGTGATCTCATTGTAGAGGTATTGTCCCCTTTGGCTTTAGGAAAACTGCGTGCTTGAGTGCTTCCCAGGAGGTCACCCATCCCAGTGCTACTCCAGCGCAAGCACGCTCAACTATGGACTTTTCCATCACTAGCCTCACGGTTTTGCCCCAAAAGGCGCCTCTACTATTTGAGATCATGTTATCTACTTATACAGCTCAGGATCTCCCTCCCTTTTCGATGTGGGACGATTCATTTCTGTGCCCCTCTCACCACTTATTATTCAACCTAGAAGCCTGCCAGGAGCCGCACTTTGCCTCAATGATTCCTTTCTATTAGGATATCACCCGGCGATCACTCCCCGCCTCTTCGGCCACGGGCGTCACAAAATTCTTCCCCTAAAAATCTGAGATCATTATAAAAGAGTTAGCTGAAGGTGACTAGTAAATTGTTATATCAGAGTACAGATATAATTTATATGTAATAATATTATGAATTTCAAATAATTACCTCGGGTGGATTTGCTGTAATATAAATAGGTCAAGCCATACACGAAGGATATATAATGCATCGATTCAAAATATCAAACAAAATCATGCAAAGAGTAAAGACTAATATCTCCATATAAGTTAGCAGTTAAACAGAACAGAATAAATCTACGAAGACAATGTGGGGCAAACCCTATACAATGCTAAAGCATCTGAAGCAAAAGTTTTCAAAAGATTAGGATCTTGTTACAAAATATTACAAACCGTCACAAGGGCTACAAATATTTATAGAAAATTGATATTTTAGATACTATCCTAGAGATCAAATGGTACTCATATAGAGGAAGCCAAAACAATGTTATACAGAATGTATATGCAATTTAATACAAAAGTAGTTATTTTAGTAAGGAGTGAGTCGACTTATCCAAATAATCTCTCTAGGGTCATTAATAAGTACTTAATATTTTATTTTGAAGAAAATATCTTGCATCATAAAAGCATTTTTTTAATAATAGAATGAATAATTTTATCATAATTTCTTTGCTTTGTACATTACATGACAGATTGTAAAATATGATTTTAATTAAATTTTTATTACATGGAGGACCATGATATGGGTTTATGTAATGAGTTATAAGTTAAGATCATAATCTAAAACTTTAAGTTGACTTAATTTATTTATTATATTTAACATTGATTGTGAAGTTTCAAGAAGGAAGAGCACCTAGATATAGTTACTTCTTTTATTAAAGGTTGACATTTTATATGTGCAACATTCTTCGGCATAGATGCATAGTTTGTGCGGCCTCATTAGTAGTTTTGATTTTTTTGATATAATAATTGCTTGTAGGTTGATGATAGGAATATCACAAAATTATTTTGCTCGTTCTCTTCCATGGCCTGATATCGGTTCGTTCCCTACAACAGATCATCCCACCATGCTCAACACTTACCTTCATCAGTCTGAAAAACTTTTTAACCTCACTGCCTCAATACAAAAACTCTTTGATGTTAAAGTTTCTAGATGATACGTTTGTTAGAATTCTTGTGAGAACTTTCTTGTACACATTTGCAAAGCATTGGATCGATGTCTGCTATGAGTTTCATATCAAAAAAGGAACTTTCATCTAGGAAATCAGATTCGGTGTTGGTTAAGGTGGTCACCCTTCTTGCATTTTTTACTAGGTCTATTTTTGTTGTTACATTTTTTGTAGCATGAGATTGCTTTATGTGAACTTTCTAAGCCACAATTTTTATTTTTTTTTATCACAAGCGAGAAAGTTGTTGGATGGTTTTGGTAATTAAAAATTTCAACTAAAAATATTCTAAATTGGATAATTAAAGGAATTGGAAAAATAAATAAAAAATTTTAATTTTCAAATTTTTAAAATTGTCGTTGTTTTTGAACTAATTCGTTATCCGATGATTCCAAAATTTTTCCAAACGAACAACTTGATTATTTTAGAGGTTTTAATTTGATGTCAAATTTTAAATCAGTGCTCTTAATACAAAATTAAACGTGAAATGCAATTATTGATGAGACATGTGTATTAATACATTTTTTTAAAAGAATATTTTCTTGTGCTTGTGCATTTTCCTTTTTTTTTTATATGTGTCTGTGTTATTGAATCCAAGTTACTTAGAGTTAGATAAGAATTTGGTAACTGATAGAGCGTAATGAAAATAAAAGATTCATGTAGCCAGCCCCACCTAGTTGGATTAAGGCTCGGTTGTTGTTGTTGTTGTCTGTATTATTGAATCCTATCAATTTTGATGAGTATAATTATTTTAAAATTAATGTACTAATTCCATTGGTTAGTGTGCAATTAGGTTAATCATTGTGCTTAAGGAAAGTTATCCAATTTCAAGAGAAAATATAAAGTTTATTTATAATTATTAATTTTTTTTCTTAGGACTATTTTGTTAGAGTGCATTTATTTACTAAAATTCTTATTCTTAGATGAAATTAAATTTTCTTAATTTTATTCTAAATTAATTTTATTTGTCTTAGTGGTCCACTTAATTATTTGCTTCTAATCTTAACCATTTTTTATTTTCATTTATATTCTCACTTAATCTTATTCACTCTCATTTATTTGCTCATAATCTCAATTATTTTTCTTCCTAATTCCTCTTTATTAATCCACCTATAAGCTTGATTTACATTATCATATTAATTATATCACTTAAAATCAAGCCTAGCTATCTTACTCATTCCTTGATAGGTGGCAGTTTCTCCAATGAGTCTTTTTGTATCTCATTTGCCATTTAAAAATTTTCACTAGTCATGCCTAGGAATGACAACAGAACAAATTTGGATCGAATTTATAAATACTCATATCCGCCCCACTATATATTATTATACCCGCCCCATGCCTGTTTCCGTCCCGCCCCGCCCTGCCCCTATTCTAGTTTTCACAAACCCGTACTCGCCCCGTCCCGCTCTGTTTCCTCACTAATGTTAATGAAAACCGAATTATTTTACTCTATTTAAAACAATAAAAATCGTAGCCATATAGTAAATATTACACTATGAAAGCAAGACATTACATTTCTTCATTTTCAATGCACTCTTTTTATTTAACTCTATATATATAAGCTTATATAAGAATAGATAAAAACATATGTATAACGAGACGGAGCGGGGCGAGGCGAGTATAATTGATTCATACCCAAACCCGCCACATTTTATAGGGCGGGTTGCGGGTCACGAGTAAAATTTTAGTACCCATACCCGACCCATTAGGAGCTGATCAGGGCGATTTAATCGGGTATAGGTACAAATTGTCATCTCTAGTCATGCCTAAGTTAAGCCTATTTTCATTTCTATGAACCTTTTTTAAAATATGAAAAACGTGCCCTTTAGTTTTTCCATTAAAAAATAAGTTATTGTTGACACCTTACTAATTATTGTACTCTATAGCAGCACATCTTGAGACTTGAACTAAAAATAATAATTTTTTAAGTTTCATTTCATGAATTTTTATATTCAAATATAGGTAAAATTATAAGTATTTTTATTTATTTATTTATTTTATTTCAGCTGCCATCATACCTTGTCTTATCTATGAATTTATTAAATTTTTTTTTTGAGATAATTACATACCTGCCACACCATTTAGTTTTATTTATACATTATCAATCCATTTTTAGTTAATTACACTATACACACTCAAAATATTATAAAATCTTGCATACACACACTTTAACTCATTTTCATTATAATGAGTAATTATAATTTTTCAATAACCTAACTATAGTTAGATTACAAAAAATCTGAATCATTCATCGTATTATTTTAAGGATATTTAAATATATTTTGAGTGAAAATCCTAAAACTTTGATATTTAGGTAGTGGCAAGGAAAGAAGACATCCGCTATGTGAATTGATTTTAGGATAATTCAGCGCTTTAGTGTGACATTGAGGAAAAAAAAAATACTATTAAGAGTAAAAATGTAATTTTAATGATTTACTAATGAAATATTTTTTTTCAAATAGATTTTGACTGAGTTTTAACTTCAGTACATGTGTGTATGTAAGATTTTATAATGTTTTGAGTGTGCATAGCGTAATTAACTAAGAATGGATGGATAACGCATAAATAAAACTAAATGGTGTGGCATGTAGGTAATTATTCCTTTTTTCTTTTCAGGCTTGCCATTTGTTTAATACTTTATTGGCTCAATTTTATTTCCTATGCCGAGGAATGCCTTCCATATATGTATTTTATATTTTTGAAATGATGTAATTAAGTAGATTTTATATTAGTTTAATCCTTTTTCTCTCCATTGCCAACCATAATTCTTGTCATTTGCTGAGAGCAAAAAGGGTATTCACTACTATGCTGATACAACATTCACTGAATTTTTTTTTCTAACATGATACTGTTGTTCTAGCTCATCTGCTGTTCATTTTTTCTCTTTGCAAAAACATGCAAATTTCTTTAAAGGAGATTATCAAAGGAGGGGATGAAAATGCTCTACAAAGTGATAAGATGCTGAACTAATTTATTTTCTGCAGATTTTTTCTCAGCTTTCTCTTTTCTCTTCACGAAAATGTTAATCTATATTGTTTGAGTTTTCTCATTAATTTTTCTAGTTTTATTAGTGAAGGAGAGCAAGTATATTTGATTTTCTTATTGTTAAAACTTGTCTCTGATTTCATCTTCTTAAACCCTCTCACATCGTAAAGGTCTATAGCTAAGTGCTTTTCGGATTTATATGAGTTTTTCTTTTTAGTAAATTTATGTATGTATTAAAGCTTCTCATTGTAATTATCTTCTTGTGTATAAATTATTTTTTATTTTTTCTTGATGAGGTAGCTAGTCACCCACCTGAAAATAATAGATTAGTCACATAAATAGAGTAAATAACTTTCATCTTGCAATGGGCTTGGATGTATATCATAGTTTAAAATATCAGCAGCTCAGAATATCAAAATATCACATAAATTCAGTCTATTATCACCGCTTGTTTAGTGTTGATGATGAAATATTTAGTGGAATGAGAAGCAAAATACACACCTCATTACCGTTGCCTGTTTGTTTTCAGTTGAATGATCTCAGCTCTTATGCATATTTACAGAATGCAGTTCTCTTCCTTATTTCCTTTATTCTCTGGATCCAACATGAATGAACTTTAAATCATGTGTTACTTTTTTTTCCTGTGATTTCTCTACATTTGTCCTAAAATAGATCCAGATTGCCTATTCCCACTCGATGATGGTGAGTTCCTTGGGTTCAACCTTCATGGGAAATCCCCTATTTAGTTGGCATCTCTTGTTGGGCTGTCAACCTTTGTGGGAAGTCCATGGCCTCATCAAGTATTCAAAAGACATTGATGTAGCGAGCAACTTGTTGTGTCCTCTACTCCATAAGATTAATACAATAAGCAGGTTGATGAAATCGTTCGTTATGGATATGTAGCTTGTGTGAGCCTTGTTTATAGTTTTGGTAAATTTGAGACAATAATTACTCATAGTCTGATTGTAGGAATGTTAGTAAAATTAGTTTGCACATCCTCTTCCATGGTCAGATAAGTTGCTTCACATATCTCTTCAATTGATCTACACTTGATCCCACCATGCTCAGCATTACCTTTTAGTCTGTAGAAGACATACTTCACTTGTTTTTTATTTTTGGACACTTGTGAGCTCGAAGAACTTTTTAGCCTCAACATTCCAATCCAAATACTCTCTGATGTTAGGGTTCCTAGATGATATGTCTGCATAAATCCTTGTGAGAACTTTCTCAATCATGCTCTTGAAGCACTCGATTAATATCTACTATGATTTTTACATCTCAGGAAGAACTACCATCCGAGAAAACATGATTGGCCACGAAGTTGTGAGATGGCTTTGGTAATTGAAGCTTTCAACTCCAAATATTCCAAGTTGGATGGTTTAACATTGATTAAAGAATCTTTGAAGGCAAGAAGAAAGCTTTTATAATTAAGTTCATAGTAGCATAGAACTCTTTTCCCACGTAATTAGGGATGTAAACTGGTTGAGCTTCAATGAGTTGGTCATAGATAAAGTAGATTATGTACTCTTTTTCTGCTCATTTAGAGCTTGTTATAGTTTGGATAAATCATTATTATGAGTTGAATTGATTTTGTTTTGATTCAATTGACATCAAGCCACAAGAATATAAAATTAATTTTTAATCAAATAAAATACAAATAAAATTTTAGCAAAATTTGAGCTTCTTTATCCCACTAAGTGAGATCAGCTATATAAATTATTTATTTTCACCGTACTCTATCAAATAATAAAATCTCACTTATCTCCAAATATGTAAGAAGGTTTCTTGTCATATCTTATTTGATTTTTCTCTACCTCATATATCATGCATTTTGTACGAGTATTTTTTTATTTTATATGAATATTTTTTTTATATTTTATGATTCATTTTTTGACTTCATAACTGTACATAAATTTTAAGAAAACCTCACGTACGGTAAAAAAAAATCATGTAAATAAAAAATATATGAAAAAATGCGAGAAAGACGTAAAATGATAATATCCCTTGATTGCCTGTTTGTTTGTAAAATTTAAATTTAATAATGTTAAAATTAAACTTAAATAGAAATATTTTTTTATTGAAAATTATAAATTATATGAAATAAAATTAATTATTATATTAAAATATGTGAGAGATGTGATATAAGTTAGTTATTATGTTGGTAATTTATGTATGATGTGAAATAAAGTTAATTTTTAATATTAAATTTTATATATAATATAATGTACTTGTTTCTGTCAAATAAACAGAGCTAAGTTGTTTCACGAATAATAATATAGCCGGTGGACTATCAAAATAAATAAATAAATAAATAAATAAATAATATAACTGGTGGGCTCTAATCCGGCCTGCTATGATTATAGTTGTGCATCGAAAACCTGAGCTAATGAGGGGCCCGTACCCAATGAAGTTTCCATTGCAAGTCGTCTAAAGTCGGTCCTCAGCCTTAACGGGCTTTTCTCAAGTCAAATAGTTTACCATGAACACGCCATTTCTTCAATCTTATGTACAATATCCGCCTCCCATTCTCACCATTCTCTGCTAATGGCGCTCGCCTTCTCTCCTCGTTGTCTTCTTCTTCTTCTTCCTCCTCTGCAAATCATACTACTACTATTTCTCGCTGCCAAATCCTCTGCCCAGCAAACCATTCTTTTTATTGACTGCGGCAACACCAACTACACCTCCCCAAGCCCCTACGAATCCCACTTCCAAGCCTTCATCTCCAAACTCAACGATTCTCCCCCCAAGCTCATTTCCCTCTACTCCCACACCACCATCGGCGGCACCCCATCTTCCCAAATCTACAGCCTCGCGCAGTGCCGCCCGGATGCATCTCCGGCCACGTGCTTCGACTGCCTCAACCGATCCGCCGCAGCTGCCGCTGGCGACAACGTTCCCATCTTTGGCGGCGGTCGAGGATGCCCTCACCGGAAGTCCGCCTCCGTCCGCGCCGACCTCTGCGTGCTCCGCTACTCCGACCGGAGCTTCTTCTCCCAGCGTGATGAGTCGAAGCATCTTATACTAAGGAACGTTGTAAACGCTTCGGATCCTGAGAGGTTTAGCAGGAGAGTGAATGCTCTGATGGAGAAGATAATACCGGAAGCTGCTAAAGCTGAGTCGAGATTCGCTGTTAGGGTGGTTTCCAACTCCTCCAATCTGGAGGACATTTACGGGATGGCATGGTGCACCAGTGATCTCTACAGCCGTGATTGTCACCTTTGCCTTAACAAAACGATGGGGTACCTGCCGTCCACGTATGTCGGCGGCCGGGTTTTTACGGTGAGTTGCTCTCTGAGGTTTGAGAACTATGCATTCTTCTCTATGCCAGCAGCACCACCGGTGGTGCCGCCTACTCCAGAGTTGGGGAATGCCAAGGCTCCATCGACTGTAGTTGAGAATGGAACAGGTGATGCTACCAGTTTGCATCTTAAGATATTCTGATCATTCCTGTACCAAATTTAAATTGAAAAATTTGCACTTTGCATAGATAAAATCATTGATTGATTTTGAGCATGATTGCATCCCAGTTCGCCTGATTGGCTGGCTGATTCCCATTCGAACTTGGATTAAGTAAACAAATTTTGTTTTCCTTCTAATAGAATGACCAAGGCCAAGATAATAGTGAGAATTGATCCTAGCTAGGTCTGTTTTGTCAAATTAGAAGAATAAACCCGATCAAGACCGGCTTTGGCCATATGGAAAATCTATAAGAAGCTGAGTCCCCCTTTTAACAATACATATAGTTGCTTAAAAATAAGGATTTAACAACACCAACATAATAGGAAACTATATAGATTTATTTGGCCACGTCAAATATTAACAACTTACATATGCCTCAAAGTTTTCTAATGTTAAAATAGTATGAAATCAGACTTTGGGTTTTGACAAATCTTCTGTATAGGTTCAGGGAAGAGCAACAACTCAGCAAAAACCATACTTATCATTGTCAGTCCAGTTGCTTTTGCCTTGGCGGTCTTGTGTGCTATCTTACTTATGCTACGTAGGAGGAAAAAGTCACTAAAAGAGTTTTTAAACAGTAAGAATTCCTTGATCTTCTTCTTCAAAGTCGATGAAGAAATTCTATGGCGTCTTAGCTGCTGTCTTTAATGACAGATAATGAACTTGTGAATGTAATTGTAGACCAAGAGGAGGACATAACAAGCATTGAAAATCTCTTACTTGATTTGACAATAATAAAAACAGCAACAAGTAATTTTGCGGAAGAAAATAAGCTTGGGGAAGGCGGATTTGGGCCTGTTTATAAGGTACGGTGTTTTGTTGTAATGTCAATTAAATGATTTGCAAGATCCTCCTATAAAACCATGTCTAGGGCAACTTCGACTCGACTAGAATCTCTCTCTTGGCACAAGAATAGAATAGAAGAAGCTTCGCTGTTTTGAGTATCAGGGAAATGTGTAAGTGCTTGTATCTAATTCTCCAAGTAATTGAAAAATTATTGTATACTCATAACATTTGAGATACTAGGTGAAATTCTTCAAGGCCAAGTAATTGAAAAATTATTGTATACTCATAACATTTGAGATACTAGGTGAAATTCATTAATTACGTGATTCTTTTTCTTCTTTTTCCTCTTTCTTTCTAAATCACTGTTTATATGCTAGAAACAATATAGTAATAATTGATTCTAAAAAATTGTTTAAGAATTTTGCATTTGATGTTTCTAGGGTTTGCTAGGAGATGGGCAACAAATAGCAGTAAAAAGGCTCTCAAGAACATCATCACAAGGGCTTGTTGAATTGAAAAATGAGGTTGTTTTGGTTGCGAAACTTCAGCACAAGAATCTTGTCAAATTACTTGGTTACTGCTTGGAAGAGAATGAAAAGCTGCTTGTCTACGAATACCTTCCTAATGCAAGCCTTGATAAATTTATATTTAGTCTGTATCATATTCCCAGTAGTTGTTGCTTATGTTGCATCCTAGTTTGAGGACATTTAATCTTCCTTTCTTTTATATATATTGCAGATCAAGATCTTGTTAAGCGAGCTCAACTAGATTGGGGAATAAGGTACAAGATTATAGAAGGTATAGGCAGAGGACTCCTTTATCTTCACGAAGACTCGCGACTTCAAATTATTCATCGAGATCTGAAAGCAAGCAATATTTTGCTAGACAACTCCATGAGGCCTAAAATATCTGATTTTGGCCTAGCAAGGCTATTCCATATTGATGAAACAGAGAAAACCACCAACCGAATTATTGGCACCTAGTAAGTGTAACATCTTTATGTCAAAGAATTACTGGCACGTAGATCAAAATTCTCTGAAATTTTAATTCTTTTTTATAGTGGATACATGGCGCCAGAATATGCAATGCATGGCCTCTTCTCTACTAAATCAGATGTATTTAGTTATGGAGTATTGATACTTGAGATCGTCAGCGGAAGAAGAAATGCTAGATTCAAAGATTCAAGAAGCTCTTTAGATCTCCTCGGCTATGTAAGAAAGTTCAAATTCACTGCTCGTCCTAACAAATTAATAACAAAGTTTTACTTTGTTAACATCTTTATGCTATAAATAACGATAGCCTCCACAATTAGCTACAAAAAAATTCTATGACCTTTGGATATTATTTTTATCTATTAATTTAGGGGATAGTACATTGTACTATCTCCTTAACTATTGGTTGAAGTAATACCCAATGGTCCTAGAATTTTTGGTGGCTAGGCTTAGGGACTTCATCTCATTTTCTTTATGGTATTATTACTCAATTCTTATATTTTGATAAAACAAGTTTCTTAGTTATTTCATATTATAGTTTTATTAAAATACAAATTTAAGTTTCTGGAGAATATCAATAACGAATATAAAAGTCTTGAACAAAATTCCATAAAGAGATTGAGTTTTAGGGGTTGTGCTTTCCCCTTTTATTGAAGTGTTAACGTAGATAGTTTAATAGATTAATATTTAATGATTTTATTAAAAATGTCAAGAAGCTGACAGAAAAATTAAAGATAAGTAATTTTCACTAACCAATATTTTTTGTGGCATTTCATCGAATAGGTTTGGCAAAATTGGGATCAAACAACAGCATTAGATATAGTAGATCAATGTCTTGAAGATAATTACAATGCAAAAGAGGCAATAAGATGCATTCACATTGGGCTTCTTTGCGTCCAGAATGAGCCATCTCAGCGACCAAGCATGGCTTCAGTGATGCAGATGCTTAATTCATATTCTCTCATGCTTCCCAGGCCATTAACACCAGGATTCTATGCTGGGGAGGCTTCTTTCTGTGAGTCTAAATCTCTAATATTAGGAGATTAATTAGAAATTAATATTTTTGAGAAGATGAGGCTTCCAAACTCTGAAAATGTGGTCACTATTAGTGATGTGGAAGCTAGATAGCAATTTGATGTTTGCTCATGCTGATGTCATATTTCAACATCAAAATTATCTTTTTAATGTAACTGCAAATTTTAATATTTTCTTAATTAGTGATATTTTATTTTACTCTAATAGCTTTGGTGTGATCCACTTCTGCTTTGCCATCACAGAATCCACCAAAGATTGCATTGTTGACGTTGTGGCCTTTACATACTAAAGCTTTTGATTCATCTAGTGGAACTCCTGATTTTTGGCACATAAACTCGGATAATGCTGTTTTTTGCAGCCTCAAAATTAACTCGACTTAGCTTCAGTCAGATATCTGAAAGTGTCCTCCTGTTAGACAAGTCGACTCAATTTGAGTTAGTTCAAATTACTTTAAAAGAGCATGCAGCCATCTCCAAAATCTTTTTTTTTTCTGGTTATAGTTTTGGCTAGGTAAGTTCCGCTTGCTAATTCTCTTTTCTTTGGAATTTTGATCGGATTTAACTTTATGCTCATCTCTTGCTCATGCTAATTGTCCGTGTTAAACTCATCATATTGATTTTGATGATGATAAATACATTAATAATAATATACTAGATTAATCTTTCATTTATTAGTACATGTAGAACCTAAGTTTTTCAGGATTAAAGAAAATTGTCTGTCGAGATGTTCTTGGCTCTGATCGATGAAATCAAGCCAAAAATAAATTTAAATGAAGTTGATGAAGATCCCTAATAGAAATAACATCAAGTCATGTACTTTAGGATATTTATCAGCACGTAAAATTTTTTAATCTCATTATCGAAATTCAAAAATTCTTTGATGTTAAGGTTTCTGGATGATATGTCTGCTAAAATTCTTACGAGAACTTTTTTGTTCGCATTTGCGAAGCACTGGATCAATGTCTGCTAAGAGTTTCATATCAAAGAAAGAATTTTCATTTAAGAAATTCAATCCAGTGTTGGTTAATGTAGTCACTATTCTTGTATTTTTTTCCTAGGTCTACTTTTTTTGTTACATTTCTCGTAGCATGAGAATGCTTTAGGTGAACAATAAGCTACAAAATTCTTTTTTTTCATAAGTGACAAAGTTGTTGAATGGTTTTGGTAATTGAAAATTTCAACTAATTTGAATAGTCTAAATTGGATAATTAAAGTATTTGAAAAAAAAAATATTTAATTTTCAAGTTTTTTTAATTTCATTGTTTAGGAACTAATTTGTGATCCGGTGATTCAAATATTCTTTCAAACAAACAGCTTGATTATTTTAGAGGTTTTAATTTGATATCAGAACATTATGAAACTTTAGATCGGTGCTTTTAACACAAAATTAAACATAAAATGTTATCGTAACATTAAATATGAAATGCAATTTATCATTTGAATAATATGAAATTAATAAGTTATTATCAATTAACATGCAAAAGTTGAGGTGAAGTTAGGCTAGTTTGCTTGTTCATTAGATTTTTGTGAAAATTCTAAAAGAAATTAATGCGTTCAAAGAAATTTCAATGATTAAATTAAGAGAATAAAAAAATTTATCAAACACTCAAATTAGCTTAAACATGAAAAGGAAGGGAGCTATGGCAACTGAACAATTGAATTTTACCGTTAATTAACTTTGGAAGACCTGTAACATGAAGGTTCTTTAAAAGAAGCAAATGAAACAAAACAACACAAAAAATGAAAGAAACCCTAAAAACATGAGAAAATAGTGAAAAATTGGCCCAAAAGTGGTGATGCGAAGCCCTAAATTCAGATAAATTATTAATGTGACACGTGTATTGCACCTCTGCATCTTATTATTATTCTTATTATTTTACACTAGTTTATATCTCCTCGTGCTTTAAACACACGAAATAATTATTCTTAAATTGAAGATAACAAGACGGAAGAATTTTTTTGAATGTAATACGAATTTAATCAGCCCACAGTAATTGGTTCATTGACCCAGTCTCCTATTCCTGCACTTGGATGAAATGGGTAGAGTTTTCAAATTTGACTCAAATAAAATTTAATATGACTCGTATTTGACCAAATTCATCGAAACTCAATGCACCTAAATTTTACCTATCGAGTTTGAGCAATTCATACTCAAGTCAAAATTGAAGTTTTCAAGTGACTAACTCAAGTCAATTTCAATTCAAAGTAACCCGACTCAAAATTTTTGTGATCTTTAAAACTTAGTTAACATTATTATATCATTAATTTCATAATAATTATACATATATTTGATTAATTAGTTTAAATAAATTAATATAACCTTAATTTTATGGACATGATACAATTTTTAAATGAATCTTCGAACGCAAGAAGAAAGCTTTCATAGATCTATCTTTTTGCACAATTTGAGATTGTATAGCTTTAAATTCAAATAAAAAGCGATATGTGATATGAAAATCTAAGAAAATTATATATTTTATATCAATTTAAAAAATTATGTAATAATTTGATGAAATATTTTCATAAATTTTATCTTATTATATGCGATGCATAATAAAAAATTTTAATTTACTAAATTTAATTTAAAACAAATTATATTATAGCTAATCAATCAAGATTAAAACATCAGTTTTTAAGTTTTATTTTTTAGAGTTTAAAATTTAATATTAAATTTTTATCCATAAAATAATTTAAGATATAGAATTTTTATTAATTAAGATTTAGTTTTATGAATTAAGATTTGGTGTATAGTAAAATTTTGACTTTAATTATTAAAAATTGACATGAAATATATAATTTTTTAGAAAAGATTAATTTCATAAGAAAAGATTAATTTCAGTTAAGTATCTCTAATTTGGATCTATATGCAATTAAATTATTCTAATTTCTAAATTAACCAAGTAATTTCTTTAATTTGAAGTAAAATACAAATAAATATGTAAGTATTAATTAAAATATTTAATAGATTATATGTTTTCTAGTTAATAAGCCACTTTGAATTTTATCTTTATTTAAAATATTAATTTAATTTTTAAATTAGTTAAATTAATTTATTAATATTCTCTATTGATGATCTAAAGAATTTAATTTGTTAATTTGGTTAAATATTTTAAATTTTAAGTTGATTTTTTAATTAAATTAAATGTAATTATCTATTGATGATCTAAAGGATTTGGGCCAGTTTATAAGGTATAGTGTTTTGCTGTGTTAATTAGATGATTCAACTCAACTAGAATCCTTCTCATGGCACAAGACAAAGAGAGGGAGAGAGAGAGAATAGTGTTGAAGGAGAAAAATAATTCCTTGCTTTATTTTTCAATTGTTAAGATCTCTCTTTTATAATGAAGAGTCCATATTATAAGATGGTATGTAATTAAATTCTCTTTAATAGAAAATTGTTTTACATGGCAATGTGTAAATCAAATCATAATTATAAAATATATGCTAGAAATGATGGTTCTTAAAAGAAAATATATTTGGTGTATTGTACGCAGGTGATAATACAAAAATCCATCATTTACATAATTCCTTTATTACTCCCCCGCAATCTTAGTGTAGGTGAAACAATGCCTAGATTGGTACGCAATAATTCTAACCGTTGTCTGGAGAGCGATTTTGTGAAGATAGGTGGCCCCAATGTTATCACACCAAAGAGTTGGTGTGGCGTTAGTGGGTATTTGAAGCTCGATGAGGAGTGATTGAAGCCAAATTAATTCTTCAGTAGCGTTAGCGATTGCTATGTATTCAGCTTCAGTGCTGGAGCGGAAAAACTGTTGGCTGTTTCTTTGAAGTCCATGAGACCAGATTTTTTTCTAAGAAAATGGCAATGCCACCTGTAGAGCGACGATCTTCAGGAGAGCCAGCCCAATCAGCATCACTGCAGGCGTGAAGGGTAAAAGGGGTATGACGATGAATTGTAAGGTCATAGAGAATTGTGCCTTTCAGATAACGAAGAATGCGTTTAACAGCAGCCCAATTTTCTTCAGTGGGAGTATGCATATATTGGCATACACGATTGACTGCAAAAGCAATGTCAGGTTTGGTGATAGTAACATATTGAAGAGCTCCAACAATACTTCGGTATAATGCTGGGTCGCTCAATGGGGTAGAGCTTTTTGTAGAGATGACAGTGGTAGGAGTAGAGATAGGACGGGCACCATCCATGTTAGCAAGTTGGAGAAGCCCTAGAATGTATTTGCTCTGTGATAAAAGACACCCAACAGAATGTGAGTGAACTTCAATGCCTAAAAAGTAATGAGCATGTCCGAGATCTCGAACTGAGAATTCCCTGCTTAGTGACTGAAAAATAGTAGTAATCTCATTGGAAATATTTTCGGTTATAAGAATATCATCAACATAGATGAGAATATACACTTTAAAGGTAGATGTACACCGATAGAATAGAGAGGTGTCTGTCTTGGAACTAGAGAAGCCTTGTGTTTGAAGCCAACCTCCAAGTCGATTGAACCAAGCTCAAGGAGCTTGTTTAAGGCCATAAAGTGATTTATGTAAATGGCATACATGAGAAGGATATAGTGGATGGGTGAAGCTAGGTGGTTGTTCCATATAGACTGTTTCCTTAAGAGAGCCATGGAGGAATGCATTTGAGACATCGAGTTGGCGAACGTTCCAGTTTGAGCATATAACAATAGAGAGGAGTAATCTAACAGTGGTGATTTTGATGACTGGACTGAAAGTGTCTGTATAGTCAAGTCCAGGTTGTTGATGATAGCCTTTCGCAACAAGGCGGTCTTTATATCTTTCGATGGAGCCATCTGCTTGATGCTTGAGTTTGTATACCCATTTGCATCCTACTACATTCATAGATGAAGTACGAGGAATGAGGTCCCATGTGCCATTGCGTAGTAGTGCATCAAACTCAGTGGCCATTGCAGCACGCCATGTCGGATCCTTTGATGCTTGAGTAAAGCAAGTAGGTTCTGGCATATGTATGGAGGCCACCAAAGCAGTTGGAAGAGGATGTTTACTATCAGTGATTAGAGATAGAGTTACCGGTTCTGTTTGTTGATAGATATCAGTTAAAAGGCGAGTTTTTGGAGGCAGAGATGCAGATACTGTTGGGCTATCTATAGGTCTTGATGTATTTGTTTCTGGCAGTATTGCTCGAGTATTCTCCTCAATACAAGGAGGTCCTAGTGTTGATTTTGGGGAAGCAGGAAGGTCGCGATGAGGTGATGGTGAAGAACTAACCAATGATGGAGTATCCTGAGATATGGTGTTGCTGAGTGAACCTGGATAGGGCCCAAGGATGCTATCACTGAAAATAAGTACACCAGACATTTGTGTTGCTTTAGAAGATGTATCTGCAAAAAGGAAGTGTGTCTCATCAAAGATAACATGCCGGGAAATGTAAACTCTCCCGGTTGATATATGTAGGCAACAATAATCATGATGCATAGTACTATATCCAAGGAAAGCACACAATTGCGAACGGGATTGAAGTTTATTTCTGGTATATGAGCGTAGCCAAGGGTAGCAAGCACATCCAAAGATGCGAAGGAAATTATAATCAGGTATGCGACCATATAATTTTTGTAGAGGAGTAATGTGGTGAAGGATGGAGGTCGGTAAACGATTTATGAGATATACTACAGTTTGAGCTGCAGCATCCCAGAATTTTTGAGGGGCAGAGGCATGTTGTAGAAGAGCTAATGTGATTTCAATAATATGTCGATGTTTGTGCTCTGCAGAGCCATTTTGTTCTGGAGTATAAGGGCAAGAGACTCGGTGAATAATTTTTGAGGAATTTAAATGGCGATGGAGGGCTTGATACTCGCCACCCCAATCAGAGTGAAAAGAACAAATCTTACAATTAAAGAGACGCTCAACATATTTTTGAAAACTGAGAAATATATCTATCAAGATAGATTTACGTTTCATGGGAAAAAGCCAAGTGAATTTACTAAAATTATCAACAAAAATAACATAATACGAAAAGCCTTCATTAGAGATAATAGGGGCAGGACCCCAAATATCTGAATATACAAGTTCTAATGGAGACGACGAAGTACAAGTAGATGAAGAAAATGATAACTTATGACTCTTAGCTTTCATGCAAGCAGAGCAGATTCTTGACGTTGTACGTGGTGATATAGGTAGATCATATTTTTGAATTATTTGATGAACAGTACGAAGAAAAGGATGTCGGAGACGAGCATGCCATGATAACTTGGTGGTGCGTTCCCCAATAAGAGCCGTGGGTGATAGAACAGGAATGTGGTAGAGACCATTCTTAGTTCCCCCGTGGAGTAGAATTTTCCTTGTAGCTCGATCCTTCACAAAACATTCATGAGGATGAAATTTAAATAAGACATTATTATCATAGGTAAATTGTCGAACAGAAAGAAGATTTTTAGTGATTGAGGAAACATGTAAAATATTTTTAAGGTATAGATCACCAGAAGAGGAGTACAAATGTGTATTTCCAAGGTTAGTTATATGCAAACCTATACCATTATCGATTTGAACAGTATCAGTGCTCACATATGGTGTAGGATTGTTCAGAATATTATAGCCCGGCGTGACATGATGAGATGCTCCAGAATCAGGATACTATTCTGACTCAGTAGTTGTATTTGGAGGGGAGGTAAGAGCGTTGTGATATACTCCTGCTTGTGTTGTATTATAGGAAGATTATAGCCGAGTTGGTGTAGTTGTTCCCAATGGTCCATCATAATTCATGGAAGTGAGACCTCCAATAAAATGACGATCGAAGCGTTTATAGCATTCGCGAGCATAATGACCAAGGATAAGGCAGATCTAGCAACGTCCATGACCACGACCACCACGTCCTCAACCAATGCGTCCTCCATGCCCTCTGTTAGTATTGGATGGAGAGGGATGTTCTCATCTAGTAGTATTGATCGATGGTGATATTACTGCAGTTATTTTCGTAGATTTGAGTTGAAGGAGACGTTCATGAGATGAAAGAATCCCATGAACTTCTTCTAAGGTAAAATCATCCACACGGGTAGTAATAGCAGGAATAATGCTGTCATATGTAGAATTAAGACCTGCAAGAACATGCATTAGAATATCTAGATCGAACATTGAATGTCCAATAGCAGATAGGTTGTTGATGATATTTTTTATAGCCTGCATATAATCATCAATAGAGCTGTCTCCTTATTTTATCATCTGTAATTGAGCCTTAAGTTGAAGAACACGTGCTCTAGAATGAGAGGCGAATGTGTCAGCAAGAGTTTTCCAAACTGCATGAGAAGTATTCAAATTTACCACCAATGGAAGAACGGCTTCGGTGAGTGTTGAAATAATCCAAGTGAGAATTAGTTGATTCCTTTTTATCCAGGTAGTGTAAGCTGAATCATTTATATCTGGACATGGATCTGTGCCATCTACTACTCCAAGAAAGTCATGAGCACGAAGTAAAGGGAGAAATTGTATTTTCCAAAGTAAGTAGTTGTCTCTTGTTAGCTTTAAAGGGAGAAATGATACCGTGTTGGTAGGCAGAGACGATATATTTGTTGCTAGTGGAATGAGCTGCTCATTTGGAGAGGTTATGCTCATTTAGGACATAATAGGGAATCCAGGTACTGGATAGTAATTTCTAGAGAAATCTTTACCTCAGCTTTGGGCTGAGGAGAGATTAGAAGCTAGAGCTTTAATGGGAGATTGAAAACTAAAAGGGTCTTTAATGGGAGAAGAAAGGAGTGGCAGAAGGCCGACACGGCGAGGTAGGCGAGGTAAGAGGCCAGGTAAGCCACCGGCGAGGTAAGAGGCCGGTGATAGTAAAAGGAGGCCGACACGGCGAGGTCGGCGAGGTAAGCGGCAGGCGAGGTAAGCGGCCTGCAGCGAGGTAGGAGTACGACGGTGGTAAAAGAAGGCCGACACGGCAAGGTCGGCGAGGTAAGAGGCCGGCGACGGCAAGGTCAGCGAGGTAAGCGGCCGACGATGGTAAAAGGAGGCCGACACGGTGAGGTAGGCGAGGTAAGCGGCCGGCGCTGTGAGGTGACGCCGATCAGCGACGTCAAGGCTCTGATACCATGTTGAAAGGCATAGAGAGGGAGAGAGAGAGAGAATAGTGTTGAAGGAGAAAAATAATTCCTTGCTTTATTTTTCAATTGTTAAGATCTCCCTTTTATAATGAAGAGTTCATATTACAAGATGATATGTAATTAAATTCTTTTTAATAGAGAATTATTTTATATGATAATGTGTAAATCAAATCATAATTATAAAATATATGTTAGAAATGATAATTCTTAAAAGAAAATATATTTGATGTATTGTAGTCCGGTGATAATACAAAAATTCATCATTTAAGTAATTCCTTTATTAGTAGCGACTGCCTCTGCCTCCTCCGCGCCGACCACTGCGTGCTCCGCTACTCCGACCAGAGCTTCTACTCCCAGCCTGAAGTGTCGAATTATCGTCAACTAAGGAACATTGTTAACGCTTCGGATCTCGAGTATCATAGCCAGAGGACGAACGGTTCGCTGCCGGGGTTAACTCCGATCTGCCAAAAATTTACGGGATGGCATGGTGCACCAGAGATCTTAGCAGCGATGATTGTCTCCTTTGCCTCTGCCGGGCAGCGGAGTACTTGCCGTCCATGCATGTCGGCGGCCAGGTTGTTACGGTGAGCTGTTCTCTGAGGTTTGGGACCAGTCCATTCTTTTCTCTGTCCATGGTGCAGCCGCCGTCTCAGCCAGTAGAATCACCGCCGGCTGCTATAGGGGGCGGAAAAGGTAATCCTTGTTCTCTTTGATCGAATAAAAAGATAAAATTTTTGTTTGGTGGGAGCCTCAAAAACACCACAAAGCTGAGGCAGTAAAGGAATCAAGCTGAGCCGAGTAGTGCACTGTTCAAGTTTAAGCTCGTTTATTAACAGCTTGTTCGAGCTCGAGCTCAGTTCATTTGAGCCGAGTAGTGTTTTGTTCTCTTTACCAGTCTTCTAAGAAATAAAAATTTATTCCACTACTTGTGTCAAATTAAAATAGAATCCATCGAGACATTTTTTGCTAGGATCAAACATGATGAGACGTCTACCCTGGTTCCTCAATAGTCTGGCCTGTCGACACACTCGCCTATTGTGTTTGCCATCAAGGATTGAGTTGTGCCTGCCTACTGAGATGTCTCGAGCAAGCCCTCTTGATTTACAACAATGAAAGTCTGCTTGTCTTTGTTTGCCAGATTCTACGGCAAAGTCCAGATTCTTCTTATAGCAATTCTCTATTATGTGGCTGGAAATCTTATAAAGAGTGCTATATTTTACCACATTATTTTCCTACAGATTTGAAAACCTATCCTCTGTTTATGAGAAATACGTAAGAAATATCTCATATTAGATGATTAACAATAAATTAAAATGTAGATATACAAGAGCTGACCTTTGCCTATTATCCAAGGTTTTTGAGTTAAAAGACATCCATCATTTGTGTATTGTCCTTAATTTTGTTCCTCACAGTATCACTCCCTAGGCCGGCAAATGGGTCAAGTTGATTAGAGTTCTTATGTAAATTCCTACTCAATTAGACAGGTAATTATACTAAAATAAAAATTGATTATCCAACCATAGTTAGGTGTGATCTGATCCCCTTTTAGGCTAGGGTCTCAGATCAACCCCGCCCCAATCAATTAAGACCCAACCCATTTGTATTCAGTAGAAATAAACATATAATAGATATATAACCGGATCTTATATGCAAAATAGTCAAAAATTGGGATAATTTTAAAGTCAATCTTTTGTATAACCAGATCTTATATGCAAAATAGAGACCGATTATATGCAAAGTAGCCAAAGTTTTGATAATTTTAAAGTCGATCTTTTTAAAATTCCTAAGTGAACTGAATTTACTTTGTATATTACTAATATGGAGAATTTTTCATAAGCAATTATGAGTTATTGTTATTATATAACAACAACAATAACAACTAAGTCTTAATTTCGGTCCTGACCAAATCCGACCTGCCCACATTAATTTATGATGACTTACATGCATCTCAAACTCATCAAAAGCTAAAATATGATAAATTCAGGCTTTTGGTTTCACTTAAATCTTCTATTATATGTTCAGGGAAAGGCAGCAAAACAGTAAACACTGTAGTTATCATCGTCATCTCAATTACCTCTACATTTGCAATCTTGTGTGCTATCTTGTTTATGCTAAAGAGGAGGACGAAGTCACCAAAAGAGCTTTCAAACTGTAAGACCTCCTTGATCTTCTTCTTCACAGTCAATGAAGGAATTCTAAGACATGTTATGTATTCTTTTTAATGACACAGTGTACTTGTGAATGTAGTTGTAGACCAAGAGGAGGACATAAGCAACTTTGAAAACCTCTTACTTGATTTGGGAATCATCAAAATAGCAACAAGTAATTTTTCAGAAGAAAATAAGCTGTGTTAATTAGATGATTCAACTCAACTAGAATCCTTCTCATGGCACAAGACCAGAATAGGAGGAGAAGCTTTTCTATTTTGAGCATTAAGAAAACATGATCACGTATGAATCTAATTCTTCGAGGCCAAGTAATTGAAAAATGATTGTATACTCAGAACATCTGAGATACTATAGGTGAAATTCATTTATTGCATGATTCTAGATTTTAAAAAAATATTGAAGAGTTTTGCGTTTGAAACATTCAGGGTTTGCTAGGAGATGGCAAGCAAATAGCAGTGAAAAGACTCTCAAGAACATCATCACAAGGGCTTCATGAATTGAAAAATGAGGTTGTTTTACTTGCGAAGCTTCAACACAAAAACCTTGTCAAATTATTGGGTTGCTGCTTGGAAGAGAATGAAAAGTTGCTCGTCTACGAATACCTTCCTAATGCAGCCTTGACAAATTTATATTTGGTCTGTATTATATTTACATTTACTGTGGTTTATGCTGAAGCTTACTCTAAAGACATTTAATTTTTCTTTTTTTTGCATATTGAAGCTCAAGATCCTATTAAGTGATTCCAGTTAGATTGGGTAACCAGGTACAAAATTATTGAAGGTACAGGTAGAGGACTCCTCTATCTTCACCAAGATTCAAGGCTTCCAATCATTCATCGAGATCTGAAAGCAAGTAACATTTTACTAGACAACTCCATGAGGCCTAAAATTTCTGATTTTGGCCTAGCTAGGCTCTCCAACAAAGATGAAACAAAGCAAAACACTAACCGAATTGTTGGCATATAGTAAGTGTAATATCTTTATTTCAAGAAATTACTAGTACATAGATCAAAATTCTCTAATTTTTTTTGATAGTGGATACATGGCGCCAGAATATGCAATGCGTGGTCACTTCTCTACTAAATCAGATGTATTTAGCTATGGAGTATTGATACTTGAGATCATCAGCGGAACAAGAAATGTTCAATTTAGAGACTCAACATCTTTGAACCTCCTCAGCTATGTAAGAAAGTTTATATTCACTGCCCATTTTGACAAATTAATGACAAAAAATTGTGCTTTTCTTACATCTCTATGCTAATTACTACTTGATTCTTATTATTTGATAAACCAATATCTCAGTTATTTCATATTATATCTTTATTAAAGATACAAATTCCACTTTCTGGGAAATATTAGTGACAAATATAGAAGTTTTGATTAAAATTCCTTAAAGAAATTGATTTTGAGGGGCAGTGCATTCCCCTTTCATTAAAATTCTTACAAATACTAATTAATTGATATAGTTTGATGATGTTTTTTAAAATGTGAAAAAAATTGACAAAAAAATTGAACTTAAACAATTTTCACTAACCAATATTCTTCGTGGCATTTCATCGAATAGGCTTAGCAAAATTGGAATGGAAGAACAACATTACAAGTAGTAGATCAATGTCTTGGAAATGATTACAGCACAAAAGAATCATTGAAATGCATTCACATTAGGCTTCTTTGTGTCCAGAATGAGCCATCTCAGCGACCAAGCATGGCTTCAGTGATGCAGATGCTTGGTTCATATACTTTCACGCTTCCCAAGCCATTAACGCCAGAATTCTATCCTGGGGACTTTGGAGATGAATTAGAGATTAATATTTTTGAGAAGATGGGGCTTCCAAACTCTGCAAATGTTGTCACTATTAGTGATGTGGAAGCTAGATAGCAATTTGATGTTCGCTCATGCTAATGCCATATTTCAACATCAAAATTGTCTCTTTATTGTAATTGCAAATTTTAATATTTTCTTAATTAGTAATATTTTATTTTACTGTAATAGCTTTGGTGTGATCCACTTCTGCTTTGCCATCACAGAATCCACCAAAGATTGTATTGTTACGCTGTGGCCTTTACATACTAAAACTTTTGATTCATCTAGTGGAACCTCTGATTTTTGGCACATAAACTCGGATAATGCTGTCTCTTGTAACCTCAAAATTAACTTGACTTAGCTTTAGCCAGATATCTAAAAGTGTCCTATTAAACAAGTCGACTCAATTTGAGTTAGTTCAAACTACTTTAAAAGAACATGCAGCCATCTCCAAATTTTTTTTTCTGGTTAGAGTTTTGGCTAGGTAAGTTCCGCTTGCTAATTCTCTTTTTGGCTCTTGATCAGATTTTTAGCTCTACATCCTACACGTCCTATGATAATTGTTCGTGTTAAACTCATTGATTTTGATGATGATAAATACATTAATAATAATATACTAAATTAATCTCTCATTTATTAGTACCTGCTACCATTTATTTTTTAATCATAACTGACAAAGTTGTTGGAAGTTTTCGGTAATTGAAAATTTCAACTAATAATAGTCTAAATGGGATAATTAAAGTATTTGCAAAAAAAATAAAAAAACTTAATTTTCAAATTTTTACAATTTCATTGTTTACGAACTAATTTGTGATCCGATGATTCAAATATTCTTCCAAACGAACAGCTTTATTATTTTAGAGGTTTTAATTTGATATCAGAACATTATGAAATTTTAAATCAGTGCTCTTAATACAAAATGAAACAAGAAATGCAATCTTAACACAAAATTAAACATAAAATGTTATCTTAACATTAAAAGTAGCTAATGAAATAAAATAACACAAAAAAATGAAAGAAACCCTAAAAATATGAGAAACTAGTGAAAAATAGGTCAAAAAGTGGTGATGCGAAGCCCTAAATTCAAATAAATTATTAATGTGACACGTGTATTGCACCTGTGCATATTATTATTATTATTATTATTTTACACTTGTCTATATCTCCTCGTGCTTTAAACACACAAAATAATTGTTCTTACGGGGTATTTGGATCGTTGTTATCTTAGTGTTATGTTATATAATGTAAATGTCATAACATCTACATGTCATATTTTGATTAATAATTTTAAAATCTTATAGAAGATTATTTATATATGTCATTAAACCAAATAATTATTTTTCTCTAAATAACGTAACATAATGTCAATATAACATTGATTCAAACGGCCCCTTAAGAACAAGATGGACGAATCTTTTTGGATGTAATACGAATTTAACCGTCCCACAATAATTGGTCCATTGACCCAGTCTCCCATTCGGTGGCTTAAATCATCTTATGAAATGGGTAGAGTTTTGCAAATTTGACTCAAATAAAATTTAGAAATAATTACACTCGCGTCTTTAAGTTTAATACTTATTATCACACATGTTTACTTTTTAAAAATTATAATATCAGATTCCTAGTACGGGTCTTTTTTATTTTTTTATTATTAAAAAAATTTAAAATTACTATTATACCCTTACCTCTCTGTCTCCACACGATTCGACGGCCGCGCGCAGTCGCCGCGCCACCCAGCGTGGCTGTCGGCGGCTTCACGCAGTCACGCGGCGGCCGCCGGATCAGGAGGAGAGAGAGGGAGAGGGGTCTCCTCCTGATCCGGCGGCCGCGCCACCCCCACGTGGCCTCCGGCGGCTTTGCCTGGCCGAGCGACGTCGCGTGGCCGCCGGATGGGGATTAGAGAGAGGGGGAGTCTCTCCCCTCCCTATCCGGCAGCCGCGCCACCTCGGAGCTCGATTCCAAGAAAGTGAACTAGAAGAATAGCACCGAATTTGCAAAGGTTACGTTAAATCTCTGCAAATCAGGGCTGCACGACCTAGAATGCAGAAGAGAATGGCGGGATTTGGGGCAGGAGAGGAGATGCGTATCAACAGTGTTAAGTGGAGAAGAAGCGGAGAATAGAGAAGCCCTAATCTGTGGAATTTCATATTTTCTGGTAGACGAGGAGATGATATAATAATGTTTTTTGTTGGAAGGGATAAATGAGAATTTTTTTGTTTTTTTTTTTGTTTTTGTAGAAGTTCTCTTTGATCTGTTGTGACTAGGCGTAGCTATGGGCCGGGAAGCATCCCAAAGATCTTGAAAGCTTCTTCTATAGGACTGCCGGAAGACATTCAGCCAATTTCGGAGTAAAAGTTTTGTGCTAAGGTTCTTTCCTTATACAAAAAGAAAAAACAGAGCACCAGTTTGGGCAGAAGGCAAGGGATATTCCAATGAACAGATTGTTACAAAGTCAAGGGTCAATGCCAACAAAGTCATCAAAGCGCCATCTTCTTCTCAACTCCTTCCTGCAATAATCCTCCCATTCTCAGCTTTCTCCGTTAATGGCGCTCGCCTTCTCTCCTCGTCTCCTTCTTCTTCTTCTTCATCTTCATCTTCTTCCTCTGCAAATTATACTAGTGCTATTTCTCGCTTCCAAATCCTCGGCCGAGGAATCCATTCTCCTCGCGTACTGCGGCAACACGACCTACACCTCCGCAAGCTCTTACAAATCCAACCTCGACGCCCTCATCTCCAAGCTCACCGCTTCTACCCCCAATCTCACTTCCCTCTACTCCAACATCACCCTTGGCGACACCCCATCTTCCCAAATCTACGGCCTCGCGCAGTGCCGCCCGGATGCATCTCCGGCCACGTGCTTCGACTGCCTCAACCAATACGCCGCAGCTGCCGCCGGAGACGTCGTTCTCAACTCCGGCAGCTGCCCTCTTCGGAAGTCCGCCTCCGTCCGCGCCGACCTCTGCGTGCTCCGCTACTCCGACCAGAGCTTCTACTCTCAGCCCGAAGAGTCGAAGTATCTTGTAATACCGAACTTTGTAAGCGCTTCGGATCCGGAGAGCTTTAGCCAGAAAGTGAATGCTCTGATGGAGGAGATAATGCTGGAAGCTGCTAAAGCTGAGTCGAGATTCGCTGTTAGGGTGGTTTCCAACTTTTCCAATCTGGTGGACATTTACGGGATGGCGTGGTGCACCAGAGATCTCTACAGCCGTGATTGTCACCTTTGCCTTAACAAAACGATGGGGTACCTGCCGTCCACGTTTGTCGGCGGCCGGGTTTTTATGGTGAGTTGTTCTCTGAGGTTTGAGAACTATGCATTCTTCTCTATGCCAGCAGCACCACCGGTGGTGCCGCCTACTCCAGAGTCGGGGAATGCCAAGGCTCCATCGACTGTAGTTGAGAATGGAACAGGTGATGCTACCAGTTTTCATCTTAACATATTCTGATCATTCCTGTACCAAATTAAAATTGAAAAATTTGCACTTTGCATAGATAAAATCATTGATTGATTTTGAACATGATTGCATCCCAGTTAGCCTGATTGGCTGGCTGATTCCCATTCGAACATGGATTAAGTAAACAAATTT